>CAHIKZ030004467.1:1570000-1655000 GCA_903632075.3 Acanthosepion pharaonis | reverse complement strand
GCTTCGACTGTGATGGGCTTCTTCAGAGATTTCCAAGAAAAAAAATCTACTTTGGAAGCCTAGTATCTGCCATGTGCTCAACATGCCCAGCCAAACGTAGTTGGTTTTTCATGAGCATTGCCTCAATATTTGGCAGACCAGTGCAATCAGGAACAGATGTGTTTGTAACCATGTCCTGCCACTTTATACCCATGATTTTTCTAAGACGTTTATGGTGGAATGTTTCTAGTGCTTTAATGTTGTCGGTGATCCATGACTCACTGTCATACAAACGGGAGGGAAATTTCTTCTTCAGTGCCAGACCTTTCTTATACATTCTTTCCTAAATAGCTCAAATAAGAACTGGCCTTAGCAATGTAACTGGTTATCTCTTTGTCCAAACCGCAGTTAGCCGAGACAACTCTCTACATATTTTTCAGCCTTTGAATATGTATACATGGTTTCTTTCTCAGGATTCTTGAGGTAGAGTGAAATAGAACGCCAGCCTTTGCTACCTTTTGGCAGCAAAAGAGAGTCTGTTAGTCAGGTCGTGTAAATTTTCCTTGGAGTTGGTGACAATAGCACAGTCATCTGCATAGAGCATGTCTCTAATAAGTGCTTCTACGGTTTTTGTCTTTGCTTTGAGTCCACGAATAACAAAGATTCCTCTGATTGCTCTATACATCACTTTTACACCTTCTCTTGCATTCTTCAAAGCAGATATGAGCATCAAGCTTCAGGATATCGAAAATTATTTACATTACTAATATCATTGTCTTTGTTGTTATTATCACTGATGGTTGCTCAGATGAAAAGCCACCTGATGAAGGTTGGAAGGTGCAATTTCTGAAAGTTGAGGACATTAGTCCAAATGCAAATAATGTAAAGAGTCATAAAGAAATATTAAACATTGAAAAATATCAAAATAGTGATGGTAGAAATAATATTAGTTGTTTCCTTATAAACAAATTTATATGTGTAACTCGTACCTTTTCTGCTTTCTACATCTTGTCTTTTTTAACTCTGCCAAGAATGGCTATAAACATGTTTGCTGCTACAGCCAAAACAATGTAGTTACAGGAGAAAGATTTACCTAAAGCACTCATTCCCACTTTTTTCCCTGGCAATAGCAATGGCAAGGTTAGCTTTTTCCTTATAAAAAAAAAAGTTGAAATTTATAAAATCTTTCTCTCAAAATTATTTTTCAGGAAAATAGGTTCCTCAAGTTTACTATTGCTCTTTCAATTATTGATGGATGTTTCCTTCCTAACCTTTTGCCTGAGGTAGTGTGGAATATCAGCATCTTGATTATGTTATTATTTTTCTCTTTCAAGTTACATGTGATATCAATTTTAGTTGTAACTGTTGTTGAAAGTGATGTTGTTTTTCTTATTTTCCATTGTTCTTTGTTTGGGATTCTGTAGCAACAGTCCACATGGTTCAAAGGAGGATGCTCCTTGCTAGAACCTACAGGCTTTATTTGCTCAAAGCCATTATTTAATCATTGATGTGAGGAAGTGGTTGTATAGAGCTGACAATTTAGTTCTTGCATGAAAGCTGCAGGAAAATGTATACATGATGGTTGCCCATAATCAGCGACATACGCAGAATGATCCCAAAAATCCTTGCAAAAATTTAAAGAAATCTGAAGATGTGCTAAGACAGTAAAAACCACAGCATTAGTAAACTGTGAGAAATTCTCATCTACTCAATTGAGTATTATCAATTTAGAGAAAAGCATAAATACTGTACATGTTAAGTATCACTTGACATCAAAATTTGTGCAAACAGAAGTCATATCTTTATGAACTAGTTTTACTCTAGTTATAAGGTAATGTCCCAGTAGGGATAATACCAAACAAGAAACAAGAGAAAATAATAATGCAGGGTGGGTGGTCAAGCAGGTGAGACATTTAATTCCACCAGGATGGGTGGACAAGCTGATGAGGCATTTAATTCCACCAGGGTGGGTGGACAAGCTGATGAGGCATTTAATTCCACCAGGGTGGGTGGACAAGCTGATGAGGCATTTAATTCCACCAGGGTGGGTGGACAAGATGATGAGGCATTTAATTCCACCAGGGTGGGTGGACAAGCTGATGAGGCATTTAATTCCACCAGGGTGGGTGGACAATCTGATGAGACAGTTAATTCCACCAGGGTGAGAGGACAAGCTGATAGGGCATTTAATTCCACCAGGGTGCGTGGACAATCTGATGAGACATTTAATTCCACCAGGGTGAGTGGTCAAGCTGATGAGACAGTTAATCCCAGCAGGGTGAGTGGACAAGCTGATGGGACATTTAATTCCACCAGGGTGGGTGGACAAGCTGATGAGGCATTTAATTGCACCAGGGTGGGTGAACAAGCTAATGAGACATTTAATCCCACCAGGGTGAGAGGGCAAGCTGATGAGGCATTTAATTCCACCAGGGTGAGACAACAAGCTGATGAGGCATTTAATTCCACCAGGGTGGGTGAACAAGCTGATGAGACATTTAATTCCACCAGGGTGAGTGGTCAAGCTGATGAGACAGTTAATCCCAACAGGGTGAGAGGACAAGCTGATGAGGCATTTAACTCCACCAGGGTGAGACGACAAGCTGATGAGGCATTTAATTCCACCAGGGTGTGTGGACAAGCTGATGAGGCATTTAATTCCACCAGGGTGAGTGGACAAGCTGATGAGGCATTTAATTCCACCAGGTTGGTTGGACAAGCTGATGAGACAGTTAATTCCACTAACGTAGGTGGACAAGCTAATGAAGCATTTAATTCCACCAGGGTGAGAGGACAAGCTTATGAGACATTTAATTCCACAGTGAATATCTCAAGTTGCTTCAGAATTAGTATAATCATCGATATGATTGGATTGGTAAGTTGAATCATTGGAAAGCATGTTACACATTTGGCTTCAGTGTGAAAGGGAAATTGTAAACTCAAGAGTGGATTTCAAAGAATACCAAGATCTGGCTAGAGAGTTGAAGATGCTATCGAACATGATTGTTGAAGTAATTCCTGTAACAATGTGTTCACTTGGAACATCACCCAGAACCCTGAGAGAACACTTTAAGGGAAATTGAAATTAAAATCAAGATTATGGACCTTCAGAAAACCGTCATGCTTTATTCTGCAAGGACTTTCTAAAAACTTCTTGTGTTATGAGGAGCCTTGTTGACACCATGCTTCAAGAACAGAATTTCCATTGAATACCTCAATATATTACACCAACATCATAAAGCACAAATATCCTTAAAAAGAACACAGAAATCTAAAATTATTTTTAAAAATACAAATTTTAATACTCTTTAATTATAACAAAGAGCTAATAATAATAACAAATAGTATACTCTGATCATTTGTGAATATCTATGCCGATGAAAATGACAGTATATAGGCGCACCTCCAAAATTTGTGATGACCAGAGATTGGCAGCTGATGTCTCATCCAAACTAGTTCTAACATCTCTGGAAAAGCTGGCTGGTTACATTCAATGCCTTGAAAACCAGACTAATTATTTTCCATTATTGCCAATTTGTCCGCAAACTACCACCATTCATGATGAACAGTTGTCCTCTTGAGAAGGCAAGTGGAACTCATACATATAATCCATCAATAAAGATGCATGAAAAATGATGGGTTCCCTGTATTGCTCCAGTAAGTACCTAACTCCTCGTGCTCTCCTTTGTATTTATAAGAGCCAAATTAGGCCTAAAATGGAGTACTGTTTTCATATTTGGGCAGGAGCTGCCCAGTGCTCATTTTCCAGTCTTGATAGAGTCCAAAAACATCTCTGAGTCCTTGTCAGTGACAATTATTTTCCACCCTTCAACCCCTCTCTCACATCAGAATGCGACAAGTCTCTTACTGCTCTGTCACAACTTTCATGGAAAGTACTCGGACAAACTGCATTCCTTGTTTCTTCCAGTTCTAATGTTTACAGCTAGGACCCACCATACCACTCACATTGTAACAAACCAGCCAGATTCCCATCATATTCTATTGATAAGAAGTAAGTTACACCCAAGCAGCTTCTTACCACGAACCACTGCTCTGTGGAACCAAAGATGTTGGTAAATAGCTGATAGATTAGACATGGCTGAATGAGCTGGAGGTTACCCATCACATGCATATGAGCGTCTGGATACGATGAAGTTATTTAAGAACAAGACTCAAGTTCTTAAGTTAATATAACTGCTCTAACAAGCTTTTTCCTTGGTGCCCTAACTACAATGAATTTAAGCATGTGACAAGATTGGCATCAAAGTCCCACCATTTTACTGTTGAAATAGCTAAGTTCCACAGGTGGGAAGTGTGAGAAAAGAAACAGTTGAAATAGAAGTGGTGGTTGCATTTAGCTATTTCAACAGTAAAATAACCTCCAACTCATTCACACATATCTAAACTATCAGCTATTTACCAAATTTTTCTCAGATCTCTGATTAATAAAAGCTTCAAGATCTTATAGACTGGCACTCTAGAATCACACCCCAAGAATGTTACCAACAGCAGCAAGAAGTAAAACAGTTATAACATCTAACTACAAATGAAAATAATGACATAATAATCAGTATGCTGACATTCCACACAACCTTAAACAAAAGGTTAGAAAGGAAATTTCCATCAATACTAGAAAGAGCAATAACAGTGATATTAAGAGACCTATTTTCTTGAAAAAGATTTTATAAATTTCAATGGATAATGATGTTAACTCTTCAATTAGTGAATGCTAAATGTTTTCTTATCTGAAAACGGCTTTTGCCAAATTCTCCATGCCCTCTTTACTTCATGAACATAACGATATTAAAAGACTTAATAACGCTAATTATCATAATTATATATGTGTTGGACAAAATTGAACTTTGGCACAAGGAACATCAAGTGTAGATCAAACTCACAAACAGTGAATGATGAAACAAGGAAGTTAAATAGCATGAAAACAAGAAAAATAAGGATATTTATAATTGTGATACCTGCATGAGGCAAATGATGATGGAAATGATGATGACATTTATGGCACTGACATTCACTGTGAGATACTGAATACGATGATGATGTTTAAGAATTGTTTTGTCATGATGATGACGATGATGATGTCATCATCATAAGAGTACAGTCTAGCAAAATAACTTTGACAAAGGTCAGATGGGCTACCCCCTACAAAAAAAAGAAAGAAAGAAAGAAAGCAAAATGATACAATGGAAATGAATACCAGCAGGATGTTTCACATACTTTCATATTTTTACACACACACAAACACACGCACACACTTACATATACAGCTACACGCACAAATACACACTTGCATATACACCTACATACAGAAACTTGCATATACACCTATAAACACACACACACACTTGTATATACACTTACATACACACTTTCATATGCACCTACACACATACTTGTATATACATGTACACACACATACTTGCATATATCCACAAATATATATATATATATATATATATGGCATCATTATACCGAGACCAGTAAATACACACTTGCATACATATATACACACATACATACATACATACATACACACATATACACACACATACATACATACATACATACATACATACATATATATATATATATATATATATAATGTTAATCTCACATCTCCCAAAATTATGCTTTTTTCAATTTTTTTATTCAAGATATCAAAATTGGGTGAGTGGAAAAAAAAATCGACATTTTTTTCTGTTTAAATACACTATTTTATTTCAGTATTATTTCCATGAATGCATCTTTTCACTTATTCTTATGTCCTTTCAATTTTAGTTTTTATTAATTTCTTTTTACTATTGTTAATTTTCTTTTTTTTTTTTTTTTTACCAACTGTCAAAAAAATATGGCTACCACTGAAACATGCTGATTGGCCCAGCCAACAAGATGGCTGCTGACTTGAGCTGATTGTAAAGGATTCCTTCCTTCACAAAAACTGGGAAGAAAAAATTGTAATTGTAGATATTTCTTTTTTAAATATTGCAGATTTTATGTGGACTCTAATATTTCAAGAATATTGTTAAGAAATTCTAAAATACTTAACTCAGGTCTAATCTTTCTTAGCTTCCAATATAAAATGACTCACATAGCAGAATTAGATAAAAAAATAAAGCAGTGCATTTTTGCTAAAGTCACTGGAACAAAAAATGCAATATTTATGATCTGAACAATACCAGAGTGAGCAATACAAATAGAGAAGGATGTATAATTATGTTTCATAACCTATGCAAAAGCCTACACACACAAGATCTATTTGAACTGCTAGGAAAACTTGATTTATTTACAAAAGATATTTGAATAATCCAGAATACATACTGGGAGAAAATCACCTGCATATGGATAGAAAATGAATTAACTACACAAAAATAAGAACAGACATGAGACAAGGATTCGTCAAAAGTGGCAAAAAGATGAAAATTGGATAGTGCCATGTATTTCCCACATCCAGGAATGATAAGGTACATTCAAAGAAGTAAACTTGAGAGGTAAAATTCTTGAGTCCTTCCCTGTCTCTAGTACCTCATGTATTAATATCAATATATCAATAAAGTTTGACAGCTCATTATCTTCTCTATTATGGATATATAATTGTAATGTGATTGGTTTAGCAAATAGGTAATTAGCATAAAGAGAGCAATAACTATAGCTCATGAGTAACTTTGAGGTTGGGTATGTAGAATAACTACAGCTACTAAGTTTGATCATCATAACAAAATGGCATTGACGATAGGATACAACACAGCATTAATATGTAAGAATGCTAAAAATATTGTTACACCTGTGGGCTAGTTAAGAGCTAGCCAAAATTACGAGGAAGTACAAAGTGAAGTTACTTTGAATGACTCTGTATATGAACAAGAAAGCAGGGCAGATGAATCAATGGATGATCAAAGTTCTTCAAAAGACTTGACGAAACATGGGACCCTGAGAATAAAAGAATGAGATCAAGGTCCCCCATAACAAGAAATACTTGTGAAACCAGTGAGAGGGGAAGAGAATGCAGGAGAAGCTGTAGATCTATGCAGAGCATAAAACCCAAAAGATTCAAGGAGATGTAATGAGATTGGTTTAGCTAATAGGTAATTAGCATAAAGAGATCTATAACTATAGCTCATGGGCAACTTTGAAGTGGGTACATGGAATATCTATGGCTACTAATAATATTAAATCTATTATGGATTGATGCAACAGTTTTAATGATACAAGGTTTATTTGGAAAGAATTAAGTCATTTGGAATACCTTGAGAAGCATATGTGAAGGTTTATGTAAGAATAAATCATAAAAATCTCAGATGTGGAATTGGTAAATATTAAATACTTCAAATACCTCAGTTTATGAATCAATTATAACCAATTTACTAAAAATGATAAGGAAATTGAACATAACAACTTCCAGCAAAACCTATCATTTTGTCCAAAACCACAAACAAAATTTAACTGCTGGATAATCCTTGAAGTCATAAGCCAATTCAACCAATATGTTAATTTCTTTTACACCAACTTATTTAATCTCTTCCAAGACTATGTTCTATGCATATACAGACATTGATCTGAAGAAATGGTTCTTAGTCATTTAAACAATCCATGATGAAACTTTCCAAAACAAAAATTGTGATTTAGAATTGGAATGAAATCAGTTATAACCAATTTACTAAAAGAGATAAGGAAACTGAACTAGCAGTAATTTTGTCCAACAAAAGGTACAGAAAAATTAAAGCCTCAATCTAAGAACTCATATTCATGAATAGCCCTGTCAGATTTGAACTCTCAAATGAATGCCATGCATGGTGTCCAACTCATTCAGAAATGTCTACACTATCACCTATATACGACTGTTTTCACAGATCAATAACTGAAAATAGATTCAAGCAAATGAAAAAATAATATATATATTTTTATATGTCAAGAACAATTTTATGGAAATCTATGACAAAGTGGAAAAGTTTCCATGTGACACATTTCATCCTTTAAGACTTCATCAGACTAAAGAGATGTTTATGTTGATGTGGCCACACAGGTTCACAAAGGAAGGGTGACATGAGATATCTTAAATTTAAATTAAAAATTTCTTTTTCCTTATGTAGCATCATATGCAAATAAGATAAACAAGTATAAATAGAGAACAACTGGTGAACATAGGGTGGCTATGCCTAGTAAACTTGGTTGCTATTCAGGACATGGAGAACTGTACTATGACTATTACTACGCAGAGAGATATGCAAAACATAACACTTTAAAATACATGTTTTGAGTATATAGGCTAGCCAATTTTATTTACTACATCCAGGGTCTTATTGTGATGTATTCAGAGCTGCAGTCTGCCTGCAGTGACCAATTATAAGACGGCGTTCCGGTTCTGGTCTGCTTTGGTCACCAGGTATAGTAGTACTCAGGGTCAATTCCGGTTTGCTCGCTTGGTCAGGATCAATCCTGGTATCAGAGAACAGGCCACCAGCCCTCTTGTCGGTTGTTGATGGCGTTTGACACAGCATCTGGTCTCAAAGTTGACCTCTTCAACTGTGACCTCTCTTACCCACATTGTGATTTTGATCTTAAGAAGATTGAGCCGAATTTCTGCTGGGGTATCTTAACCATGCTAAACCAAGGAGGTGAACACGTGCATACAAAACTGAAAAATAAAATGGACGATGCCCGAATAAGTCACAATATGATGTTTATATCGGAATAAAAAAACATTTACAGTTCTTTCTTTGTTCTTTTTCTTCTTTTCCCAACCCATTCTAATAAGTGGCGATGGAATGAAAATTGCGGGTAGCTTCTTTAAGAATCTTCAAGTACTGTGATTTGTACTTTCATGGATGGCACAAGGTTTATTCATTAGAGTTTTTCTTCTGCGACAACTGGATTTAACTTCAAATACTATTGTTTGTACTTTTACGGACAGCACAAGGTTATTCGTCGGAGTTTTTCTTCATCAGCAGATAATTATTATTATTATCTTCATCAGGTTGGCAAGCAGTGTTATATCAGAAATCTTTTTCTCCCGGTCGCAACCTCACTGTGACTGCAATAGCAAATGCAACTGGCCCCAACTTTCTCCAAATCCAACTCCAACTAACTTTGGCCCACATGGGCACTTGTATTTATGGGTGTCCCTTTCAACTGGTGTGGTGCAGGTGAATATGTGGGTTTTATGCAAATTTCCCAAAATTCAACCAGCCGTTTTCTTTCATTTTCCAGTTTTGTAAGATGCCCTTTTCTTTCAAGAGGAGCTATTATATGATGTCAGCCTTTCTGACATCATCTTCTGCTTTTTAATTTTTCTTTCTCAGAGAAATTTTTGGCCGACAATTTTTCTCAGCAGACAGTCAAGCCAGACATCTCTTAAAAGCCGACCTTAACCCCTGGCCTCTGATCCTGCACCTGTTTGACAAACTGCATTGTTTAACATTTTCAACAAAATTCATACATCTATTCTCATATCCTGGGAAAATAATTCTCTTTCTGATAAAAATTTAAAATCATTTTGTTTTAACCCTTTTTGTCTGTACACCATGTTAAATATTGTTACATTACAACATTTTACCTTTCTTGGCAGATCTTCTATTATCGTGTGGGATATTTAACAACCCAAACTGATGAAAACCTAGACAAAAAGAAAAAAAAAGAAACTAAATCAGTGCCCCCCTCTCATTCAGGTGCATGTGTAGTCACATCAATATATATATATATATATATATATCACTTTAATTGAATGAAATCCAAAAGGATGAAATGCATCACATTCAGGCAAATAAACCCTGTTGGTCCTGAAGAGGAATTGTCTTCAACCACTATAAAAATCACAAACAATAACAAAACCATGTCAATTGAAGACTTCCAATAGCATCAACAACAAAAATGGATAGAACATGTAAAAATAATGACATAATTAAGATGTTGATATACCAGATACAAAAGGTTGGGAAGAAAGTCCCCATCAAGAGTGATAACAATGAACTCGAGAAAACAATTTTCCTGAAAAACTGTTTTAAGAGAAAGATTTTATAAATTTCAATTGACAACAATGCTAACTGTTCAGTCAATGAATGCTGAATGTTTCCTTATAAGCAAACAGCTAATCTTACCATAATGTCTGAGAGGGAACAAAGAGGGAATTGGTATCCTAGGTAAACCACTCAACCATAAAGACATTACTTTGGCTGTAGTGATTTTCCAAGCATAGCTTGGATGTGGCACAAGCGCCGAAAGTAAGGGGCACCCAATGAAGATTGAACTCAGCCATAATTTTTCTAGCGAGACAAGTTTGCTAAACATTACGCCACCTTGAGGTGCCACATTACTTTGGCTGTAACTGCAAACATGCTTCTGTACTTATAACCATTCTTCACAGAGTTAAAAAAAAAGATGTAGAAAAGCAGAAAACTTATAAGGTACACTTGGCTGGAATGGTATGGCTGGCTGTTCATTTCCAAGTATGCATGCATTCTAGGGTGTGGCTAGTCAATCCCTGTTGCTGACACCTGCTCAGGCACATTTTTGTTTGTTCGATACCCACAGAGCCAGACAGTGATTTATACAGCAACAATACTGAATGGTTTGCATTATATTATTTGAATAAACTATCTCTTCCTAGAGATATGGTAATTATAATGGGGTTTTGTCAAGATAACTGTTCATTTAGTACAGGGCCTAAGAGCCATTCAAGATAGAGGGTTACTGAATGAACTTGTTGTTTATAAGTACAGATTATGGGAATATATAGAATAGATAATGGTTAGATCCTGAGTTGAAGTAGTGATTGGGGAAGCATTTTCTTGGGAGTTTGTTCCCCCAATTCAATGTTCTCTGGCCTAGGTGAAGTATTGTAATTGATAACATAGTCAATAAGGTAACCTTATTGGTCAGTGACTACAAAGCCCCATGAAATGAAGTGTACGCTTGACAGTGCATTGATTGATATATTGAGCAGATGTGCAATAATACAGTTTTCTCTTTCGTTTTTGTGGCTACAAATTGTTTTTAAAGTCACTAGGATGCAAGGAGTTACAGAGAGTGATAGAAACAGAGAGGACTGGTGAGTTAGAAGCCATTGTCAAAATGCAAGATAAATAACACAAACAGAATTAATAAAGTTTGCAATGAAAAGAAAAAACGTCAAAAAGGATGAAAAAGCAACAAGCATATAAGCAAGCAAAGAATTTAGTTAAAGCAAATTAAACAGGTAACAAGGTAAAAGAATTCACAAACTATGAGTTGGTGTTTGTACACAAAGTAAGGGTCAGACAAGCAAAAGCAGTAGGTCTGTCTAGTAGTCAAAGCAGATCTGGACTGAGTCATGTCAAAATGCAAGCCATCACATTTTATTGGTGAAGAAAACTATCCCAGCATGCATTTCATGTATATCTAACTATAAGAGTGGGAGGGGGAAAACTTTTGCAATTATCCTCCACTCTTGGGTAATCAAGAAGGAAAATAAAAGATTTTGTGTCAAATATTGAAAATTACTTTTTTGCATCTGCTGTAGATGGCTATCATTTTCAGATGTCTTTCCAGATTTCACATTACTGTTACCTTTCAAAACCTAGAGCAGTTGCTACCTCAGAGTTAGAGTGGTTCATCTTTCTGGCCCTCATAATCATTCCACAGTCAAATCTTGTTAAATCCTGTTGATATCACATGGCTGATTCACATACACTATCACAGCTCTAATACCTCTTTACATATTAGTAAACACATTCTACTGAGGTCATTTTTAAATGTGAAGGAAAATGAAACTTCTCAATATACTGTTGTTTCTAATTTTTGGCTATTCAGGTTATATATATATATATATATATATATATATATATATATATATATAATACACACACAAATACATACATATATATATATATATATATATATATATATATATATATATAAATACACACACAAATACATACAAATATATATATATATATATATATATATATATATATATTTATCTGACAGCCACATTCACTTTTTTATGTTTGTGTCATATGTCATATGTGACACTTCAGTCCCTCTAGTGTCCTGCATACAAGTCCACATATAGTACAACAGTGAGGATCTTGGGACATAGCCAAAAGAAAATTTGCTGATGCTTTTCACCATTTTCTTGCATTTCTTAGTGGGTCAATATGACTGATTTTGAAATTTCTGATACCCCTCTGGCACAAACATATCCAGTTATTTCTATCCATGGCAACTCAAAGTCAGTAAGAGGCACAATTCAGAGGTTGCTCTTTAGCTTGTCTTTATACCTGAGCCATGGCCATCAAACAGTCCTTTGTCCAATGTCATGCTGGCTATACATGAGTAACTTAGGTATTCTGTTGTCACTCAACCTTGAAACAATACCAGCTCAGCAAGAGGGCATGGCCAAGTAATTAGAATGTTCATATGTTGACCACAAATCCCAGGTTCAGTTTTCACCATGCTCTATTAGTCAGGGAGATGACTTTATGAAGTCAGCATGGGGTGGGGGAGAGATCCTAGCTTACAGCACTGTTAGAAAGTGCTTGAAAATGACATTGTTAGTAAAATTGGGTAGATGGAATTGTTTGGAAGTCTTTGATGATTGTGTAGACATGACTTTACAAATCATCATGACCAAATGTACTTGCTTGTTGACCATGCACCAGATTATATACTCTCTCCAAGAAAATGTAACCAAGCTCTGCTCAGTAGCACTATGAATCACAGGAAGACTCTGAACAGTAAGCATCTGCAACAGGAATTGACTAGCTGCCCTAGTAGACATGTGCGCATAGAAATGATTAACCAACCAACATATATATACATGGCTTAGAGGGAAAATCTCCAATGATTTCCGAATCAGTTGGGTTTCAATCCCAGCTTGAAGCAATCAGATGTCTAGTCATGCTGATGAGCTGTGAAACAGTGAAACTGTCTGTCTCTGGATGACAATATATATGTACCCGAAAAACTTAAACTCGGTTGTGCACTGTTGGAAGTTAAGTGTGAATTTGTAAACAATGACTATTACTACTAATATTACAAGGCTCTTCCCTTCCCTGAATTGAGCACTGTCAATCATTGGCATGTTTATTCATAGAGTAAGTACGTAAAAATGGCTTAGGGGGAAAATCTCTGACGAATCAGTCTAGTTTTGGTCCCAGCTTAAAGCAATCAGATGTCTAGCCACACTGATAAGCTGTGAAATAGCAAAACAGTCTGTGTATGACAATATATATATATATATATATATATATATATATATATATATATGATGCTGAGGGCACTGGAGTTAAGCAGTCTTGCAACAGGTCAATACTTTGAGTGAGGACCACTTAGGAACACCTGGTACTGTATGCAATAACAGAGGTAAAATCATTTTCAGATTCAGACATCACTGATCTGGCCTGTGTCTTATGATCAAACTGCTCAAAACTGTATGCAGCACAAGCAGTCTCCAATTATCTTAACTGGTCTTATAATTGGATAAAAGTGATGGTGTTGAATGTCAGCATTCAACACCATCACTTGATAAGACACCAGAAGTGTTGAAACAAAATGCTTATTTTTGTAGTGATTTTATAACATATTTATGTTAAAATTTTCAAATAAATAATTATATATATATATATATATATATATATATATATATATATAAGGTCATGACTTTTTTGTAGCTCTGTGTTCCTGTCATAAATCAATGAACTTTTATTCAAAAGTAATGAAAAGGCATTAATTTGTTTTAGTTCTTGAAAAAGGTCACCCCCAAACTGAAAATTCAATTTTACCATATATGTAATAAGGGTAAAAAATCAAAATATTTCAATTTTTTAATGATGCAGTAGGATAGTTCTTAAGTGTTTTTTAACACATTTAACAGTTTATACCTATAACATAACATACAAACTGGCAAATAAACAAAAATAAGTTCTAAAATGTTCCATAGTTCTAAAAGCCTCTATAAAGTTCTAGAAGGCTCCAGAAATTTATATTACTCCTATACTTATATATGATTTTAGAAATTTTGTGTTGTGGGTGACATTTTTGAAAATATGAACTGAATTCAACCCTTCTTCATTATTTTTGAACAAAAGTTCATTGAATTATAAAACAGGAAATCAATTATTTTACAAAATTTCAAAAACTCATAATCCTAATATATATAAAAGGTATCCCAAAAATTGACATGATTTTTTTCTATAATAACATAGGAAATTCTTGCTCAGATGATCTTAAATTTTAATAAAATGAATAAAAACTAAGTTGACTGTACAGACTTATCTCAGTGTGAATCTGCCAGAAAGTTGATTCAGGCATGTGAGTGATAATGACAATGTGCTGTTGAAATGATCACTACGTTCTCCTGACTTGACACCTTGTGATTTTTTTCTATGGCGCTACATGAAAAAACATGGTCTGTATAACCCACCTATTCCTACAAGCCTAAGGGAACTTAAGCAGAGAACCAGAGGTGCTCAAACAACCCACCTCAAATTTGAAATTCTGAATTCTTCTTCTAGTCTGGTTGCCAAACACTATATATAGATAAAATATGCCAAATGAACAAATATATAAATATTTTATATGAATTCTTAAAATATGTCAGATTTCAAATTGTAGAAAAATTTTATATAAAAGCATGTCAGTTTTGACATTATATATATATATTAAAGCATGTCAGTTTTGACATTATATATATATATTAAAGCATGTCAGTTTATATATATATATTAAAACATGTCAGTTTTGACATTATATAAATACTAAAAAAATGTCAGATTTGACATTATATAAATATTTTATATAAATACTAAAAAAATGTCAGATTTTCGATTATATAAATATTTTATATAAATACTAAAAAAAAAAGTCAGATTTGACATTATATAAATATTTTATATAAATATATATGACATGTCAGATTTAAATATTTTATTTAAATCCTTGAAAATACTGAGTAGAAGAGATTTTTGCAATGACTGCAACTAATACTGGGAATTTTCCTCAAATCGATGATGCTCTCTCACAGGCATGAACTGAAAAATGGTTATTTTTAATCCATGATGACAAGATGTTCATCCAAATATCTGGTCTGGAATAAAGAGCAGAAGCATATTTCAAGAAGAATTCATTATTCTACTCTAATGAACCAACTAGTAAGACAAACTTTGTAATAATTCCATTACATAACACCACTGAATCCAACAATATAACTTACTAGACATTCCTGGAAACAAAATTACTAGAGGCAGATATTTACTCACAGTCAGGAATTCTTCATAGAACCCAATAGATTTATTTCTCTATCTTTCTTTTGTTTTTAAACTCAAATTATATAAAAGAAAGGAGAGACACTAAGAAGAAAGACATAAAGAAAAGGAAGAATATTTGTGAGAAAGTCTGTATTCAAAGAATGGAATTCCAAAATAAAAATAAACCAAAAAATAATAAAAAATAAAAACAAATAAAGCAGGGCCATAATGTCTGGGGAGTTCGAATTCAAAAGTTGATTGCAGTAATGGAAGCGACACTTGTTGGGACAAGAAACCTGACATCTGCAGCATCTTTGAGTAATTCCATCTTTTCAAAAATGGCCAAAAAAGAATTTTGTTTATTTTTTCTTCCATGCAAATCTCTTTTTATTCAACCTCCCCACCACCTCAACCATCACTACCCACCACACTTTCAAAATCTTTCCTTCTGTTTCAATCTTTGCCCCTCACTTTGTCTTATTCTTTATTCTCACTCTCACTCGCCCTCTCTCAGTCTGTTCATATCTGTCTCTCTATTCTAATCTCTGTTTCTTTCTCACTCTCTCTCTCTATATATATATCAGTTGTGTTTCTAATCTATCTATATATATATATATATCTATATATCTATATATATATATATATATATATATATATATATATATGTATATTTAAGCAACAAAAGTTTTTTAAGGCAAATACTATTAAAGTGACAGACATTTTATGTCGATTAATTTTAATGATCGACTTTTACAAGTCACAAATAGTCATTGTCAGAAAATGTCCAAAGTTCATTTAGGAAGAAAAGTACAGGAAATATTGTCCAAGCTTTTGATTTTCTTAAGTCATCATCAGGGTAGGTAGAGACAATTGATGGGGTTAGTATAATTTGTAATTTTTGTTCTTATTTATTGATGGTTGTTTTTTACTTCAAGGATTATAAGTCGGTTTTTACTATTTGATTTTACTAGTATTTTGATATTTTTTGTGAGTATCTGTCTAATGTTACTGTGATCCTAAGATACACACACACACATACGCACACACACACAAACATATACATATATAAATATATTTAATCCAACAATTTTATTACCTTTAAAATTATTTTTTATGCACAGACAGTTTAAAATAAAAATGTGGTATTCATATATATATATATCTTGTGTGCATTTTAGACTTTTCAGATTTATTTCTTTTAATGTTTTAGTATATACGCATAATGTTTATTTCTATTTCCTTCTTATAAGGCCATCTCTGTCTCCCCTTATTTTTGTCTTAATTGTATAAAGCCTTCACGGGCTCACACATCTTTCTCCCTCTCATAGGACCTTCACTGACTCTCTCCTATCTTCCTCCAATTAGACCATATCTGGCTTCCTCCTATTTCTATATTCCTCTTATAAGGCCTTCTCTGACTCTCTCCTATCTTCCTGCTATAAGACCTGATTTGGCTCTCTCCTATTTCTATATTTCTCCTATAAGGCCTTTTCTGGCACCCTTCTATTTCAATATTCATCCGAGAAAACTTTATCTGGTTCCCTCTCTATTTCTTTATTCATCCTATATGGCCCGCTCTGATTCTCTCCTATCTTTCGCCTATGAGACATTATCTGGCTTCCTCCTATTTCTATATTTGTCCTATAAGGCTTCTCTGACTCTTTGCTATCTTTCGCCTATAAGACCTTATCTTTCTCCCTCCTATTTCTATATTCCTCCTATACGGCTTTTCTGACTCTCTCCTATCTTCCTCCAATAAAACCTTATCTGGCTCCCTCATTTCTATATTCCACCTATAAGACCTTCTCTGACTCTGTCCTATGTTTCTCCTATAAGACTCTATCTGGTTCCCTCCTATTTCTATATTCCTCTTATAAGGCCTTCTCTGACTCTCTCCTATCTTCCTTCAATTAGACCTTATCTGACTCCCTCCTATTTCTACATTCCATATATAGGGCCTTCTCTGACTCTCTCCTATCTTCCTCCATTTAGACCTTATCTGACTCCCTTCTATTTCTACATTCCATATATAGGGCCTTTGACTCTTTACTATCTTCCTCCATTTAGACCTTATCTGACTCCCTTCTATTTCTACATTCCATATATAGGGCCTTTGACTCTTTACTATCTTCCTCCTATAAGACCTTATCTGGCTCCCTCCTATTTCTGTATTCCTTATATAATGCCTTTATGTGCTCCCTCCTAGTTTTATCTTCCACTTATAAGATTTTCCCTGGCTCTTATTTTTTCACCCTCCTATAAGGCCTTATCTGGCACCCTCTTATTTTTATTTTCCTCCCAAAAAAGCTTTCACAGGTTACCTTCTTATGAAGTACTTCCTCTTTTTCTACATTCATATTCTCATCACCATATTTGCCTATCACTCACTTTTATTATCTAAAAAATTCTCCTTTCTCTACTTTTCTTCTTCCTCCATATACAGTTCATTTTTCATTTCTTTCCTTAACTTCTTCTTTCTCTATTTATTTGTCTTTCTTTTCAAATCTTTTTAGAGATCCTCTCCTCTATTTTCTCACTCTGACTTCTCTTAAATTTACCCACTTAATCGCATTTTGAGTATTTTTTTCATTTCTCTATGCCAAATAATTTTTTTTTCATCAATTTCTCTTTTCAATCATCTACCAACACTGTTCAAAAATTCTTTGTTTCTTTGTGTGTTTGTTTGTTTCTTTTTTCATCTTTTTTATTGCTTATTCTTCTTATTCTCTTTCTTTTACTTTTAACAAACTTCTTTCTGAATTTCTTTCTTTCTGGTTCATCCTATCTTCTCTTTCTCTTTCATTCACTTTTAACCTAACCACATATTTTCCTTCTGTCAAATTTCATTATTTAATGAATTTTATTCAAAGGGCTTCTTTCAAGGACAAGAAATAGAGAGAAAATTTTTTTTAAATTACTCGACCCACATATGGGAGCAAAATACAATTTATCACAAAAATCAGAATTAACCACACCAAAAACAACAGAAGAGGTAAACGTAATAATAATTGTAGATTTATATATATATATATATATATATATATATATATACAGTCCCATGCAAAAGTTTATTTTTCATTAAAATGTATCTTTAGGTATTTCTAACACAGATTAATGAAACTTTTGCTGCTAATAATACATATGTTTAAGCCTTTAGTTAAACAATCAGATTTTAAAAAATAATCAATAAAATTATCCCATGAAGAAAAACCAATATTTAATAATGCAAAAGTTTACAATACATTTATTAAATCATCTATTAATATTTTATAGCATATCTGTTATTGCTAATTACAGCATTTAGATATTTAGTGTATTCCCCTACAAATTTCTTGCATGTTTCTTGGTTAATATTTTTCCATTTTTCATGACAAAATTCCTTTAGATCATGAAAGTTTTGAAGGTTCCTTCTTTGAATTCTTAGTTTCAGTTCTCTCCATAAATTTTCAATTGGATTGAGATCTGGAGATTGACTTGGCCATTTTAGAACATTTGAACTTAACCATGATTGTGCATGCTTTGCATTATGTTTACGATCATTGCCTTGTTTGAAAGACCCAACCTTTTTTAAGCCCAGTGACTGTGAACTCTGACATACATTTTTCTTCAAAATATCCCTATAATATGCTCCATTCATCTTCCCTTCTATTATTTCAAAGTACCCTACACCTTGGGCACTAAAATAACCCCAAATCATGATTGATCTGCCTCCAAATTTTACTGTTGGGATAATATTCTTCCAAATTTTTGCTACAATATGAGTGGCATGGTGGCTCCTAGCCGTGAATGTTCTAATTGACAGAACCAAAGAATTTAATTCATCCACGCACTTTCCATAGAAGTAGTTTTAGAGCAGTGAGAGGCCTGATATATCACATCTGTGAGAAAGGAGTTGAAGGGTTGAAAATAATTTGTCACCCACAAGTCCACGGAGATGCTTTTGGACTCTATCAAGACTGGAAAGCTCTTGCCAAATTATGAGAACTGTACTCTATTTTAGACCTTATCTGGCTCTTGTAGAAGTAGAAGCTAGCATAAGGAGTTAGGTACTTACTGAAGTGGTACATAGAACCAAACTTTTTCCTGCATCCTTAGCGAAGGATCATATGTACAAGTTTCACTTGAGGTCAGGGGTGAGTTTAAGGCCCAACAGATGCTCAAGCCATGGGACCTCCCCAATGGGACACCTATTCATTATGACTGGTGGTGAACTGCATGAATTTAAGGATGTTACTAGATTAACAACTCTTTTAATGATAAACTTGCTAGATACAACCATATGCTCTACTGTAATAATCTGTTTTCTTGCACTTCTAGACTGCAAAGCTCATTTCCAATTTGTTGCTTCCCTGCCACCTAAAATCTCTAAAAATTTAAACACAATGCCAATCGCCATCTTCTGTCTTCCTGAATCCTATTCCTTTATTGTCTTCTCACACTCTTTTGTACTCTGTAATCTCTTGTGTTCTAGTGGCATTAATATCTTCCTTGAGATGAAGTGATTAAAAAATAAATATGTAATTGCTATATAAATAATATATATGTATGTGTGTGTGTCTGTGTGTGTGTATACATATATATAGTAGTTGAATGTCAATTCATGTTTGTATATGACCAGTTCTATTTTGATTTTCTTGCCATTAACAATGTCTCTAATGACTTATTAGTGAGAGATCTACGCTTTAATTCACAGGTTTTGTAAGCAAGCTTACCCATTGCTGCATTAGTGCCATGTGGCTGTGAATTGCACTTCTGGGTGAGTTCTCTTGCTGACCTGCACAATTCTTGGGTTAACTGTTATCTTTCCTCCATATCCTCATTCCTCCTTACCTCCTCTTTTTATGCTTGTACAAATTCCTTCAGTATCCGCTCTTGGGTGGCTCTTGGGCCTTGTAACCACTCTTGGGTGGCTCTTGGGCCTTGCATTTTGTGAACAATTAGTAAAAACATATTCCAAAATTACAATTGAACAACGAATGCTGAGTAACAATCCACAAGAAAACATTTTCACTTGATCTGCAATTGAATTCACCAAAGAATTTTAGTGATAATATAATAATAATAAAAATAATAATAATAATAATAATAATAATCTTTTTTTTATTTCTATATTTTTTATTATTTATTTTTCTCTTTCTTATATAATGATATTTAGTAGTTTTATTTTCTGTGAATACTAGCCAATTTCTAAATGGACCATGAAGATATCGTTGTTCTGCATTTTGCCAAGACTACTAAAGCACAAGAATCACAAAGCATCAAGGGAACAGGACAGATGTAGATGCTTTTATTATCTACTTACCAAAACCATCAGCTTCCTTGATTCACTCACCTCTACCCTTTGCTTATTCACTACCAAATAAAACCTCACCTAAGCAAAATAACAGTTTTTATCTTTGAGAAATTTATCTTAGGGAGAGTCAAAATGAGAAATATTCTCTCTTTAGAAGTTTGTCAGTCTTTGATGCAATATGGGAAAATAAAATCATGAATATTCAAAAAACATTTCACTGGATATAACTAACACACACACACACACACACACACACATATATATATATATATATATATATATATATATATATATATATATATATTTCCAGGAGTATGAAATTCAGGTAGAGCTCTATGTACAAGACAGAGCAAGAATCTCTATCTATAAAAGGCAGGATGTGTGTGTGTGTGTGTGTGTGTGTAATGAATGCACGGCCGCTATTTTTGATGGATTTGCACCAAAATTTACATGCACATGCTCCAAGTTAACAGAAAGGTCAAGACTGACTTTGCATTTCCCAACTCCCATTGATAGTGGAAATAATTGACTTTTTCATGTTTCTATGGCAGTTTTCATGTAGTTTGCAGCCATTTTGTACTGGCCAGAGTGAGAGCCTATAGCTGGCTGCCACGAATAGGCAGGAAGATCCTATTGGCCAGCGTGAGAGCCAACAGCTGACTGACACGAATGTTAATTAGCATGCTAGCATGCAAAAAAAAATCAATAGCTGCATTCGTCACAAATGAGAAAAATTTAAATCTGCATGGCACTTTACTCCAATTGGCTCATTCGCTTGCTTAAACTCAACGTTGATTCTGATTCCACAGAACTGGGTTGGTTGTGAAAAAGTATTTGTTGTTAACATTCTTTTTTCATTCAGTCTTTCCAGTTACGAGTCCTTTTTTAAAGCTAATCATTCTGTGTTCATTTTGTTTAGTTCTTTTTTCGTAACAGATTTAATATTTAGTATAGAGCTTAGAAAAAGTTTGCAGTGTGAGATAGGCAAGAAGTAAGGCATGTAGCAACATCAGCACGGCGAAGGGCACTCCTTTAAAGGCAAGGAAGGGTAAAAATATTTTAAGTCAAGTGATAGCGATTGCTGTATGAGTCGTACGATTTTTGAATCAAGTATGGGCAACCCTGGGCCATGCTGTTAGTATAATATAACAGGCTCAAACACTAATATTCCATGGTTATAATTTATTACATTGGAATCATACTCATGATCCAATTCATCAGACCTACATTTTTTTTTTTTGAATTTGTAGGTTTGATGAATTGGATTGTGATTATGATTCCAATATAATAAATTATAACCATGGAATATTAATGTTTGAGCCTTATATATATATATATATATATATATATATATATATATATAACAGAGTAAAAAAAGGATTGAAAAAGAAAAGATGGAGAAAAAATTGTAAATATCATTTAAAACTAAAATCCACTGAAGAAAAGACATTTACCAAGAAACTTTGAAGTCAGGAAAGCAACAATTATATATAATTATTATATATATATATATATATATATATATATATATATATATAAAGGTAAAATAAATTCATGGGTATATAATCCAAGTGGGTCCTAGTAATATAAAAATATTAAAACTGATCCACAAAAGAGAGCTCGATGTATTTTATTTACACAGAGCAATATGATGAAGTCAAAAAAATCTTTTATCTCATGTGGGGAATAGACTATTTTCCCCGGTGTGGAATGAAGTTCACGTCCATAGAGCTAGAGGAAGCAGGAAGTAGGAGTTAACAGCAGTAAAGAAGTGATATTAGAAGCTAGAGAGTCAACTTAAAATTTAGGATGTTAGAAGTTTTGCCAGGAATGGTGAGATGTTGTAATTATAGATTGATAGATATGATTATATTGGGGAAATTGTATGAAAAAGTGGAAAAAGATACAATTTCCCCAATACTGTTTTTTATATATAAAAATATATATTGTTATTCATATATATATATATATATATATATATATATAGGTAGAGATAGATAGATAGATAGATAGATAGATAGATAGATAGATAGATAATTAAAGAACAACGAGATAGATATATCAGGTCATCCCATAAGTTCTGTCCAAATTTTAACTTTTTGTTAAAATGAACAAAATTTAAAAAGTATTTTATAATGTCTAATGGAGCTGAACATTATTTTTATGTTGAGATGCATTTAAACTGATCAAATTTTATTTCAGAAAACAATGAAATTAAATTTTGTTTGATTAAAACCCTGCTAACATGGAAATACCCAAGAATCATTTGAGGCACATAATGCTTTATGAGTTCAAGAAAAGAAACTCAGCAGCCGAAGTGGCTAGAAACTTTCACTCAGTTTATGGAGAGAAATGTGTGAATGAAAGAACATGCAGATGATGGTTTGCAAAATTCAGAGGTGGAGATTTCATCCTTGAAGATGAAGATCGAACTGGACATCCAGTTGAGTTTGATGAAAAGCTTCTTGAAGCAGCCCTTGAAGAAAATCCTGCTTTATCAGTTGAGGAATTGGAAGTGGTTCTCAGTTCAAACCATACAACTGTTCATCATCAACAACTTGGAAAAGTTCCTAAACTTGGAAAATGGGTGCCTCATGAATTGTCTGAAAGCAACCTCAAATCCCGAGTTGACATCTGCTCTTCTCTCCATTCTCGCCAACTTGTTTTACCTTTTTTGGATAGACTTGTGATTGGCAACGAAAAATGGATCTTTTATCGAAATGTTAAGTGTCACAGACAATGGCTTGGTAAAAGGGAAGGACCCCAGCCACAGCCGAGAAGGGAACTTCATGGGCAAAAGATTCTTCTTTCAATCTGGTGGGATCACCAAGGAATAATCCACTTTGAATTCTTACCACCTAATGCAACAATTAATGCTCAAATATACTGTCAGCAATTAGAGCATTTGAACCAAGGTTTAAGGAAAAAAAGACCTGCTCTAGTGAATCGAAAAGAGGTGATGTTTCATTAGGACAATGCGCGACCACACACAGCAAGAATCACATCACAAAAGATCGAAGAACTTGGTTGGGAGAAAATTCCTCATCCATTTTATTCTCCCGATCTTGCTCCTTCAGACTACCATTTGTTTTGTAGCTTACAGAATCATTTGGAAGAAACAGCTTTTGTAACAGAGGAAGAGGTTAAAACTGACATTTGTGAGTTCTTCGAATCAAAGCCAAAAGAATTTTACAGTAATGGAATTAGTAAGCTTGTTAATAGATGGAAGGAAGTCATAGATAATCAGGGAAAATACATTGTTGATGAATCTGTAATTAAATGTAACATTTAGTCACTTGTTTTCTTTATTCAAAATTCAGACAGAACTTATGGGATGAACTGATAGATGTTTAGTAACATAAAGACATAGATAAAAGACTAAGAAACATATGAACAGATATATATATATATATTGAACAATGAAAAATATAAAAAAATTAAAATCTTCAGACACACTGGGTTGTATATTAATATTCCTTCATTTTTATTATTATTTCATTTATATATATATATATATATATATATATATATATACAGTGGGAGAAACAAAAATTCGTACACATATAGATTTTTAATTTATTGTATTTCTAACTACTGAATAAATGTACTTTTCAAATAATTAACTGTAAACTGATGCATAATAACTAAATATGCAGAAAAAACAGAAAAAAATTTGATTTAATAGAAATAAATCTCATTCATCCATTTTTATGAGTGAAAAAAGTATTTGTACAATACAAAAAAGAATACATAATCTTCATTTGTAGAATAGCCATTATTTATTTCTACAGCAACCAACCTCTTCCTGTAGTTCTCAATTAATGATGTGCAAATTTTAGTTGGCATTTTGTTCCATTCTTCTTTGCATATGGTCTTCAGATCCAGAGTGTTTGTTGGAGCTCTCGATTGGATTTAAATTTTCAAATAATGCCACAGAGTCTTGATTGGGTTTAAATCTGGAAACTGACTTTGACATTTCAGGATATTTATATTATTTTTAGCAAGCCATTTTTTTGTAGATTTTGCAGAGTGCTTGGACCATTTATCTTGTTGGCAGATCCACTTAGGAGGAATTTCAAGAGTTTCAACCGAAATCATTAAATTTGCTTCCAAAATATTTTGATATCTTGCAGCATTCATTCTACCATCTATTACTTACATGTTGCCAGTACCTTTTGCAGAAAAACATCCCCAAAACATGATGCTGCCACCACCAAATTTCACTGTTGTAACTGTGTTCTTTTGTTTGAAGGCATCACCATTTTTCCTCCAGACATGATTTCTAGAATTACATCCAAAACAAATTGAATTTTGGTTTTGTCTGTCCATAAAACTTTTTCCTAATTGCCATGATGATAACCTTCTTGCATGAATATCAATTACAGAATGTTCTGTTTGTATTTTTAGGCTAAAAATAACTACTGATAATATTATTGGAACATTCTAGAATATTCCACTTTAATAATCTAGAGTATTTAGAAAGTTTTAAAAGTTTGAAATTTGCATTATATGAATATTTTTCCACCCATTAATATGGATAAATGGGACTTATTTCTCTTAAATCAAATGTTTTTCTATTTTCCATGCATATTTAGTTATTATTCATATGTATATATTTAATTATATGAAAAGTATGTTTATTCATTAGTTGGAAATATAATAAATTAAAAATTTGTATATGTACATACAATTGATTCCCCACTATATATATATATATATATATATATATATATATATATATATATATTAGGATATTACACTGAAAACATGTCAAAATCGCTACACAATTTCAGTCGTGTTTCAATGCATGTCGATGCATTTCATCAGGTGATTGAAAATTACTGGTGAGTGAATTATTTATTTAGAGTTAAAAGCAAAATACAACCTCTTTTTACAAAAAAGAAAATAGGCGAAGGGTTATAAGGTTTGTAGGCTTTACTCAGATCAACCAATCAAATGTGACCTATGTTAAATTTAAACTAAACAAAGAAGCAAAAATTAAAAAAATATTTTTTTATAAATGGAGCATGACCCATAGATTAGCAGCTAATGCTAGCCAGACATAAACTAGATGTGAATGGATGCATAAATTATACAGACTACGCAATGCCATTTCCTAAGAAATAAAAATGGGTTGAAGAGGTAATTTAGCAAAATGTTAAATTATATGCTTTGTGAGTTTCCTACATAAAATTTTTTATAGTTGATAAAAAATAGCTTCTTTAAGAAACTAGTAAATAATTTAAACATATAGAATTATCTGGTAATTAATATGCAACTGTTGAATAAAGATTCTTCATATACAATGTTAACAACAATAGCCAATCAATTTAAGATGCCAAAATACCAACCAAATGCCAACACATTCATACTAATACTACCAGGATATTAATACAAAATTATATTAAATTCAAATTAATCTTACAAATAGAAAGATAAACCTTGTATGTTGCAATGCAGTACAACTAAAATATAAGAAAAAGCATAATCAAATTCCAAAGTTTAACTAAATTGTAAGGTAAACTATATTTACAATTTGAATCTGATAATTTCCAGTTTTTCATGTAAGCACAGAAAACAGGGTTCATATAAAGATCTACATGTCTTTGCCATTTTTAAAATTTTCCATTTCGCCTTAGGAGTCTTTTAACCTCCAAAAATATTTAGAAAGTGATGTATTATTTCTGTAATTTCTGTTAGTGAAGGACAAGGTATGTCAATACAACCTACTCTTGAGCAAATTCTTAGTACTACTAATATAGAATTTTTCAAATGTTGGATTTTCTTTTGTAGAGATAGTACAAAGATAAACAAAAGATTTAGTTAAAGATCTTACCTTTTATATATATATATATATATGTGTGTGTGTGTGTGTGTGTGTGTGTGTGTGTGTGTGTGTGTGTGTATGTGTGTGTGCATGTGTGCTTGTGTGTGTGTGTATTTACAACTTTTTCACTCTATATATATTTGAAAAACATTTCACTACAAATGATATTTTAACACCCTCATACCCTCATACACACACACACACACACATATATATATATATATATATATATATATATATATATATATATATATATATATATATATATATATATAATGATATATAAATGTATAAATGATAATGGGAATTTTGGAAGGATTTATGAAAAAAATCAAAAAGATTTCCCATTACACTTTTTTTGTCCCTTAGGACTTCATCAGACTAAGGAACACAATAGGTCTATATTGTACTATGAAACATATGAATATATATATATATATATATATATATATATATATATATATATATATATATATATGTACTGAGTTTCTGATTAAAGTAATGTATTAAAAAAGTAACTGTTTTTTAACCATTTTTAAGTTTTCTTATGAATTTCTTAATCTTATTTATACAGCGTACATTAGAGCAAATATATATACAATCCCACTTGAAAAGTAAATATCCACAAACAGCTGCATTCATTTTATTGTGAAAAAATTTAAAAAGTCTACTTTACAAATTATTGTTTGGATGAAATTTTAATAGGATTATTTTATATTTTTTTCACAATAACAATAACCATGATTTGGGTGGGGTATATATATATATATATATATATATATATATATATATAAATATAAAAAGTGAACATTGAAGTCAACACTTAGAGGTGACAGGCTGTTTCCATGCTAGATGCATTCGTCAGGCCTGACAATTGCATCTAGCATGAAACAGCCAGTCACTTCTTTGTGTTGACTTCAATGTTCACTTTTATATTTACAAACGCTCTATCTCTGATATTGAGCACTTTATCTCATAAATATAGCACACCTTAAAACTATATTTCTTCATATATATATATATATATATATATATATATATATATATATAATTTGTTATCTGTCCTCATAATCTTCATTTCTTAACATTTATCGTATTCATATCATGACACTTGAAAATTAGTGCCTATCATGCCTTATATTAAATATATTATCGAGTTCAACGCATGAGGGTCAAGCAGATCAGTTCCCAGGAAACCAACATCCCAACAACGGCACATGAGATTTGATTATAGTGGTGAAGGTTTCGTGCAGGACCATCCAGGCTTTTTGAAGGGCCGAATTCAGAGACCTGGTGCACTAAGTGCCACAAGGTCCCCAAATGACCCTCCACAGGTTTTGAATTCAGAGTTGTCCTTCTCCTAGACCAGTTGCCATCCAAGGCTATAGAACCCAGTCTGTCCTGCTATTTACCCATAGCTGGAGGGAGAAGAAGAGGATTCACACCTTTCCCATATATATATATATATATATATATATATATATATATATATTGGTTTTATCTGAGATTGTATCTGGATAAGAGTTTTAAGTTTTGGCAAGTTATTCATTGGTTCTATTCATGGTTTTTGTTTTGCTTTAATAATATATATATATATATATATATATATATATATATATATATATATATTAAATTCAAATGTTTTTTTTATATAATATCCATATTTGAGTAGATGATCTGTTTTATTTTTTGTAATCTGTTTTAAAGGCAAATAGAGCCTTGATCAATGGTGAATTTTTCCATAGCCAAGCAGTTAAAGCATGGCAGATCAGATGGTGGTTTCTCCTGAAGGAGATGGACACAGGTTTGAATCCTACAAGAGCAGGCATTTTATTTGACCCTTTGTACCCTGGCAGATGATACACCACTGAGAGTCAGGGACAGTAGAGGCCGAAAATCCGAGGTCTGTACTCATCAGGGAGTCAGGGTTCAAATGGATAAGAAGTTTTCTTGAGTGTGTAAGCTGGTAGGTAAAATAGAGAGCTTAAATCAAATAGAGCATCTACTAAATTTCAGGCATCCACTAAAAATAACGATTGAAGTAATAATATAAATATATATATATATATATATATATATATGAAAATTTCTCTGATTTAACCAGTAGAGAAGACAATATTTATGAATAAAAATGACAATAAGAAAACTAGTAATTCATTTCGTATTTTGCTTTGATAAAGTCCACATTGGACAAAACACATCAACAATTACTAGTTTTCCTATTGTCATTTTTATTCATAAATATATATATATATATATATATATATATATATATATATATATATATATATATATGGACTGAAATATAAAAGGAAGGCTGAAAACAGCTGTTCCTAAAAGGTATAGACAACAAAAATGTGTTCAATACAAAATTCAAAGTCAAATATGTAGAGCCAAGATATTTAAGAAATGGCTAAAATGCCAGCCTACCTCTCATTCTGGGTTTCGACCGCAAGGTCTCCTCAGGCAAGTGGAAGGATATACAAGTCAGGAATCTATATATATATACAAAGAATTTTTATCAAATTCAACCAACAAGGTCTGTCTATTCAACTTTTCATTATATCTTTTCCAATTTCTGAATCAAGTACTTTCAACTAGCGCAGTCATTATCAAGAACTGGTAAGCAAAATTTATTTGATTAAATTGTGGCATTTTTTTTTATTGTTTGAATTGGAATTGGAATTAATGCAATGTGATATTTTATGTCACAGCTGAACGGAAAAGCATATATCCAATTACAATTCAAGCAATCTGAAAATGACAGAATTTAGTAAAAAAAATTGGTTTATCCTACTGATAACATCTAGTCTTTGACAATGATTGCAATAGTCAAAAGTCAACATAACAAGAAAAAAACATGAACTTTGGAAAATTTATTCATTACTTCCATCTGTATATACAACAATTCATTCAGAATTTGGAAAGATATAATAAAAATGTTGAATACACAAACCTTATTGGTGGATTTTAATGAAGTTTTTTGGATGAATTTGTGCTGCCTAAAAACCCATCATAATTATATATATGAGTTAAAGATCAAATGCAAATCAAATATGGATTGGAATCCAACAGGATAATAAGATAAAGAACAAATAGGAAATGTTTATCAATCTAACATGTTTCCCTTTTATTATAGCTTCATCAGATGAAGCTTTAATAAAAGGGAAAGATGTTATATTGATATCTTCTCTTTTTTTATATGCTGTGTCCATTCAGGACGTAGATGATCATGGCCCTCCACATCTTCCTGTCCCTTGTAACTCTTAATAAGTTTTGTCTTTTGGTTTTTTCTCCCAAACCCTGTTCTCTCATCCATTTGCTCTAAGCCCATCAAGTATGTTACATGCTGTTTTGCTCTTTCCCTCTTTCCCTCAATCTGACCTGTGGGTAGCATCTTTTCCAAGCCCTCCTTCCTCATTATGTGCCCCAGAAATTTCAACTGCCTCTTCCCAATGTTAAGTATAAGTTTCTCGTTTGTTTCCATTCTCTCCAAAACCTCATTGTTGCTCACATGTTTGTTATCTTCAGTATCTTTCTGTAGAACCAAATTTCTGTTGCTTCAAGTCTTTTCTTCATCTTTGAGGAGATTGTTCAGCATACACTGCCATACAGGAGGACAGATATCATGTGACAGTTCAGTTCTCTTTTCTTTGTTTCCAAATAAATTTTTATCTCTTAATACTCTGCTTAGCTTTTAGAATGCATCTTTGGCCATCCCAATACATCTTCAGATCTCAATGTTAAACTTTCCATTCTCTGTTTGCTTGATTTTAGTATATCCAACCTGTCATTTGTAACTTTGGACTCATCGTTTTGCTGATAACCATGCACTCTCTCTTCTTGTAGTTTATGCTTAGTTCTTTCTTCTCGTTTTCCTCTGTTATTTTCTGTAGGCAATTTTGTAGCATCCTTTCTGTGTCTGCTATCAGTACTGTGTCATCTGCATATCTTATATTGTTAAGATTGTGGCCACCAATAATGAGTACTGGTAGGACTTCTAATTCTCTCAGAATTGCCTCCATGTATAGGTTGAATAAATCCGGTGAGAAGATACATCCTTGTCTTACAACCCATTCTATTTTTGTATATCTGCTGAACTCATTTTCTGTTCGTATGCTTCTAGTGTAGGTTCTTGATTATTCTAATGTCTTTTCCGAATATATCAAGGTTGGTGAGCGGCTCTAGCAGATCTTTGCGACCTACTTTGCTCGAACTCCTTTGCATAATCTATAAAACACAGGAACACATCCTTCTGAATTTGTATTTCTCTTTCTTTGTTCTCACGCACACACACACACACATATACACACATATATATATATATATATATATGTGTGTGTGTGTGAAGGAGTCAGGGTATATGTATGTGTGTAAAAATTCAGATATAACTCAAAATACATCTGTAAAATGTTAATATGATAAAGACAAAAGGAAAACTTTTCTTTACTGATGTGTTTTTTCATCTGATGGATGTTTTTGTCTTGATAAAGTCTGTTAGAGGACAAAACACATTGGTAAAGAAAAGTTTGCCTTTTGCCTTTATTCATATATATATGTGTGTGTGTGTGTGAATGTTCTAAATTTTGTGTGTGTGTATCTTCGAAATTTACCCAGTACAATGCTCAAGAGCCACTCAATGCAGGGTTTTATATGTATGTATGTATTTATAAGAATGTCAGTAAAATTTCCGTGAAATTAGCTCTGAAAAGCAATTCTAATAAAATCAGTAAGAGATAATTTACTTGAGTTGTTACGTAACATCTGTTCTTCTTTACAGCAGTGAATGTTGGACGATTTCCTCAAAGATGAAAAAGAGACTTGAAGCGATATCTTTAGTCTGTACATACTAAAGATATTATGGACTGAGCATGTGAGCAACAATGAGGTCAGAGAAGTTGCAAACAAAGAGGAGGCTTATACTTAACTTCAGAAAGAGGCAGCTGAAGTTCCTGGGACACATAATGAGGAAGGAGGGCCTGGAGATGCTCATGGGTCAAATAGAGGGAAAGAGAGACAAGGGAAAACAATACATAACATACCTAGTGTCCTTAAGCAAGTGGATGACAGAATGTGATCTGGGAGAGGCGGCAGAGGAAAGGAAGTTGTTGAGAGCTGCAAAGGATATAGGGAGGTGGAGTGACATGATCACCTACATCCTGAAAAGACGGCATATAGAAAGTAAGAAGAGATAATTTTTTTCTGCAAACTGGAATCTCTCAAAGAGCAATAGTCAAATTTGAACTTTATTCAATTCAAAGGTGCTGTTCAAATTCCACAAACTTTTTTGTAGAACCTCTTTTTACCATTTGTAAGAAAAAGAAATCAGTGTATTGAAAAGAAGTGCAAATGCACACTCAATTTAGCAATGCTACCTAACAGATTACTTGTGCCAAACCTCAGGACAAGTGCAATTAATATGGCACTATTATTAGTGGAAACCACAATGTCACTGACATCTGTGGGATAGGAAGCAGGGGTGGGGTCCTGTTTCAGAAGTAAGAAATTCATACTTATGAAGAGGATAAGAACTATGTTAATAATATAAATATATGTGTGCATGTGAGTATACATTAATATATACATATATATATATATATATGATATATAAATTAACAACAACTAAAACAAAACTCCTTGAAAATGGCTAAAGAATTGACCAAAAGCACTTGAGTCAATGGACAGTATAGGCAAATGAAAAAATGTAAGAACACGTGAAAAGCTAAATAAAAAATTAATTATATTTTCCTTGTCTGTCATATTTACTGAAAGATATTTAAAAGAATGTTTGCTGCTCAAATAGACATTAATATATATATATATATATATATATATATATATATATATATATATATATATATATATATATATAATATTAATGTATATGTGAGCAAGTGTGTGTCGGTAGTGTTTTTCTTGGTTCAGCACATTTGGTTGAAAATCAATGCAAGTTCTTTAATTAGAATTTTTTTAAATAATTTTTCTACAGTTTCAGTAATTTGGACATGAATTGTCTAATGTCTTCTGAGTGCTTATATATATATATATATATATATATATATATATATATATATATATATATATATATATATATATATATACAAAGGCTCAAACACTAATATTTAATGGTTACAATTTATTACAATGGAATGTAATAAATCAGAAACCATAATTTTGAATTTGTAGGTCTAATGAATTGGATTGTGATTATGATTCCAATGTAATAAATTATAACTGTAGAATATTAGTGTTTGAGCTTTTTATATTATATTCTTGCTCTGTCTTGTACATTGAGCTCTACCTGGATTCTATTCTCTTGGAAAAAAAAAATATATATATATATATTGACCATTAATATTATCTCTCTCACTCTCTCTCTCTATATATATATATATTTGTATGTGTGTGTAGATAGAGACATTACTCAGAGCTTGCTTAATGCACAAAAAATACATTTTTAACATTCATGCATTTATGAATGCATTTGCACATAAGTGAATAGTGGAGATATGGTTATATGTATATTTACAATGTGCTATTTCTAAGCATATATATGTATGTACTTTCACACATATATATAAATATATATATATATATATATATACATATTTCTATGTACATTACATGCATATATCTTATATATATTCATGAATGTCTGTATTTTCATATATATATATCAATGTGTATATGCACACACACACACACACACACACATATATATATATATATATATATATATATATATATATATATATTGTTAGAACATTCACTTTCTTATTATGAAACCCAAATTTGAATCTCATCATGGTAAATTCATCAGGAAATAGACTTTCTGATATTATCATTGAGGATAATCTCAGCATGTGGTGCCTTTGGAAGGTGCCTGAAAACCATACAATGGGATGATCCAAGCCTTGTGAGTGAAATTTGGTAGATGGAAAGTTTGGGGCTGTTAATGCCTGTGCTAGCACAATGTCCCAAGGGTCAGAGCTTGTTGGCCTTGCTCAGATTGTTGATCATGCTTGATAACACACAAACTTCCTCAGAAACTGTTACAACTTAGCATTAGTTGGAACATAAACCACCATTGTATTCTGTAGGTGTCAAACAAACACAAATCTGCCTGGGCATATATTGGCTAGCCAGCCTAGTAGACGGGTATCCTTGAATATGAGCAGCCTAGAATATGCATATGTATGTATATATGCATATATATATATATATATATATATATATATATTTTATATAATTATTTATTTAAAAATATGATTCCAACCTACATAAGAGTTCTCATGTTTATTTATATGCATATATATATATATTTATATGCATATATACACAAAGAGTATACTCATACATTTATAATATGAAATAGGTCCCATATATATATATATATATATATATATATATATATATATATATATATACAAATATATATATATATATATGTATGTATATATACAAATATATATATATATATATATATATATATATATATATATATATTTTCCTGGGCCAGCCTCTGCACTAGGGATTGGCTAGTGTAGACTGGTATCCTTGAATATGAGGTCCCATCACTCGCTCGCTCTCTCTCCCTCCCTCTCTCTCTCTCTCTATATATATATATCTCCAAGAATATATATATATATATATATATATATATATATATGTATATGTGTGTGTGTGTGTGTGCATACATATACAAGCACATACACACACATACACACACACATATATATATATACACTCACATACATACATATAGGTATGCACACATATTTATACACATCCATATAAGCAGACAATTTATATATCTGTGTACATTTAAATGGTGAATGGTGTATGTGTTTAGGAGATGGTTTCTTACTGACACAGCCAATTGCTGCCTAACATGTGTTTTCGTTATCTCTTAATGATGGGAGTTACTCTAATGAAGAGATTCTTGTTGCCATTAGCAATGAATGCTAATTAAAACAAATAATAATAAGTTTTGAAAAAAAGAAGAGAAATACTTAATATGTTGGAATTAAAAAATCTAGCAGAGAGAAGGAGAGGAGGAAAGAGAGGAGGAATGAGAGGAGGAATGAGAGGAGGAATGAGAGGAGGAAAGAGAGGAGGAAAGAGAGGAAGCTGAAAATGCGGGAAAGAGAACAAGGAAAGGAATAAAGCAAGAATCAAAAGGAGAGAGTGTATTTGTAAACGCGTACATGTGTGTGTGTTTTTGTGTGCATGTGTGTGTGTGTGTGTGTGTGTGTTTGGGAGATAGAGAGAGAGAGTGATAGAAAGTGGGTAGGAAATGAAAAGAGAGACACAGTGTAGGAAACAGAACCAAGTAAACAAGAAAACAGTAATCAGAAACAAAGAGAGAGAGGGAAAGTCTGTGTGTGTGTGTGTGTGTGTGTGTGTGTGTGTGTGTGTGTGTGTGTGTGAGAGAGAGAGAGAGAGAGAGAGAGAGAGAGAGAGAGAGAAAATTGGATAGACAAAGAAAAGAGACAAAGGAAAAAATGCAGGAAAGTGAACCAAAAATTCTTGAAAACATAAAGGCAATTAGGGATAGAATGATAGAAAGACAGAAAGAGTAAATGAGAAAGAAAATGTGTCGGGGGCGGGGGGGAAGAGAGAGTGAGCATGAGTAAAAGAGTAGGAGGTAGAAAGGGAAAAGAGAGAAAGAAGAAAATGCAGGAAAGGGAACCAGGAAAATAGAAAATCAATGCTCAGAGAGATATAGAGATAGAGAGAGAGAGAGAGTATGAGAAATTATTTACTTGAGAGAGAGAGATAGAGAAATAGATAGATCAATAGTGAATGAAAGACTGATTAGGAATTGAAAAGGGAGAAGGTAGAAACTGCTGGAAAGAGAATGAGGAAATCAAGAAAGTAATGGTCATAGTGAGTGAAAGAGAAAATATGTGAGAGAGAGAGAGTGAGAGAGAGAGAATAGGATGAGTGAGTATTAAAGAAAAAGAGAGGAAGGAAAAAAGACCCAAGAAACAATAAATCAATTATAAAGATGCAAAAACCTTCACAAAAGCCAAAGAATCATCCCTCCCACCCTAAACATCCCCTAAAATGAATCAACAAATTACAAGGGGTCAGTGCTGAAAAGTTTGTGGTCTGACCCACTTTTTAAAATCTGTTCAAATGACTAATATTCAGAATTATATTTTGGAAGTTCTTCCTGGTTAAACCAAGAATTTTTCACCTTGGTTCAGGATGATCATAAAAGAGAAACAGGTGCAAACAGTATTGTTTACTCTGAATGCAAAACAACTGTATTGTTTAATGTTGAAACCTTTTAATACAAATTCTTCATGTGACACTATGGTTTGTGTTTAGCATTTTCAAACCATGATACTTTCCACTCTTAGAAGTATGAATGTGGATAGCACATTTTATGACATGTCACATATTGTGTTTGCAGATGGATTAGTCATTGATATAAATAGAACATGGATAGATATGCACAAACTGAGATAGATTTGAACACATTAAGATAAATATATAATGTTTATATAAGTCACCCAGGGTAGAGAGTTAACTGTGTGGAGCTACCCAAGGTTGAGGATTACTGTGTAAATTGCTCTCTCGAGTAGTTTGTAACACATTTATTTATCATCTCTCAGTTGTGTCTCTGTCTTTGGGCAGAGTGTGCTCAGGGGCGACTCTGTCAAAGGACAGAGTTACAACTGAGGAAAATTATACTGAGAGGTGCCCAGCCCTGGGGAACAGCTACCGAAGGCTGTGCCCTCTCATTGCACCAGAGAGAGGGTACCTGTGCTTGCATCGAGGCCAGCACAACTGATGATTGCTGGGGCTAGCTATGTAACCTTTGGAAGGGCTTTGTCAATTATCAAGTCCTTCTTAACAAGTTGAAGGTTGTTGTTGATTGCCAGACATTTTAAGCCCATAAATGAATGCTGGCTTTCCACATAGTTCTCTCCTCAATCCTACCCTCTTTCTAATGCATATTAATGATTTACCTAAGATCATGCACCTGATCCTCAGTGAGTATCTATGCAGATGATACGACAGTTTTCAAGTGCACCTCCCAAAATCTGGAAGACCAGAACCTAGCAGTTCATCTGCCCTTTGACCTAGACCAGGTGACTCAATGAGAAAAAGATTGACTTGTAAAATTTAGTATGGTCAAAGCCAAACTAGTAAAATTCCATTACCAGCAAGAAGACCTTGAACCTATCATGATGGATTGGTCTTTTCTTAAGGAGGCTCCTTGCCTTGAATGTCTATTGGGACTCAAGCTCTCTCCAGATCTCAACTGGAACCCATATATACAATCCATTGCTAAAGATAATAAAAAAATGGTTGGTTGATTGTACCAGTCCAGTAAGTATCTGACTCCATCTGATATTCTCTTTACATAGTGAATAGACTGAGATAGATAGATAGATAGATAGATAGATAGATAGATAGATAGATAGATAGATAGATTGGATAACTGAAACGTTAATGAATGTAAACCTTGTAAAAATAGATAAGAACATTTGAAGATTTCATATATTTGATATATATATATATACTCTGATAGATAGAGGAACAGATAAAAAGAAAGATAATGAACAGATTGAGGTAAATAGATAGATATATAGATAGATAATTAACAGAATGAGATAGATAGATAGATAATGAACAAATTGAAATAGATAGATAGATAGATAGATAGATAGATAGATAGATAGATAGATAGATAAGAACACTGAAACATTACCAATATAAACCTTGTGAAATAGATAAGAACATTGGAAGATTTTATATTTTTAGAGATATAAAGATTATAAACTACATAGCTTGATACATAAATATGGAAAGCTTGAGCCAGATATGTTGAAACATAAGTAGGAATTAAAATAGCTAGGTAGATATGAAATAATTTGATTGAGATAAGTATATATAAACATTGAAAGATGAATACATTGATATATATATGTCTGACTGTGTTTGACAATAGATTTTTTCCATTAATATAAAAATAGTAACAGCATTACTTAGGAGAAAAGTAAAAATTAAATACTTTGTCTTGGTAAGCTTCATTTATTAGAGGACAATGTCATTTATTTAAAAGTGGTGGGAGAATTAAAAAATTTATGTATACTGTAGGTATATGTTGATTGATATTACTAAACTCTATAAATTAATTTTGTTGTTATTAAACTCCTTAAATGGATTATATGGTATATTTAAACACTTTAAATAAATTGCATAGTATTTTAAAAATCTTAACTGAATTTTCTGATACTTTTAAAATCTTTAAATGAATTATATAGAATTAGTAATGTATTTAAATGTATTGTGTGTTTTTTTTAAAAATCTTTAAATGAATTGTATGGAAATACTAATTTCTTTAAATGAACTGTCTGGTATTTTTAAACTTTTTAGATGAATAGCATGGCATTACCAAAGTCTTTAAAAGAATTGTATGGTATTTTAAAAATATTTAAAGGAAGTGTGTGATATTTCTAAAATCTTCAAATTGATTATATGGTATTAGTAATATTTTTAGATATATTGCTCGGTATTTCTAAAATTTTAAATGAATTACATGGTAAGTTATTTAGTGAAACAATAACAGATTGTGGGTTATAAAATGGAAGCTTAATATTTATATATGATATCTGACTATACTTAAGCTAATTGATGACAATAATAAAACCCAACTGACTCAGTTTTATATACAAATCATCTGATAAACTAATAATAATAATGATAAGCAGACCCATTAGTATACCCAGAATTTATCCAGAATGTGGACATAGCCTAACTCCATAATACTGTTAGATTAAATATAAATCAAGGGTTACTTATATGCTATCAAATATATATATTTTTCCTTTTCTGTTTTAAGATCTTCACTTTTTGATGTAATCAACATTATGGTAAATGATCAAAAATCTATTGACCATGAAAGAAAGGTTTCTTTTAAAATATTTCCAATATTCTGACTTAGTGAAAATAAAAGGACTTGCTGAACCACTAGTTATTGAATCTTTTACAAATAGTGGCCTGAATTGAAGTGGCAAGAGTTTATTTGTTAGCAACCGACAAGGACTTAAAAATCAATGAATGATTGTGTGACTATTCAAATCGATCTGAGATCTTGTCAGATGATAAGGAAAAGAAACATTGAAAAAAAATTAGGCAAATAATTGTAGACTGAGAATGGTAAAATTTATAAAAAGCAACATAAAAGTAAAAATATGGCTTCATATATAAATAACAGTGAATGTGTGCTTTATATACATGTTTGTATGTACATGTATTCACTAAAATTTATAAAGTCAAAGGAAAAAGATATATATATATGTGTGTGCATGAATCCTTGCATACATGTTTTTGAATTCAACTATATACAAAAAAAAACCCCAAAAAAAACAGGATGCCCATAATATATATTGCTGGCTGTGATGTTCTCTGTGGGCAAGTGATTTAAAACACACCTGATCAAATGAAATGGTAGTTTCTCCTACAAAGTGGATGGGGGCACAGATTCAAGTCTCTTTAATAAAGAAAATGTGTCCTAATTCTGTCTCCTGGATTCCTCTTTTATTGTCCTCTCTATTTCTTTAACATTCAGTTACTAATGGCTCTTGTTGCCTTGCTTTGGATGATATGGTTTTATATATATATATATATATATATATATATATATATATATATATATCTAAAAAAATAAATATTTTGATATCAAATAAGACAACAGAAATTGATATGTCTAAAATTCACCAACCCAACCCAACCAAACTTAGATTTTCAAACAAAAACTTAAAAGGGTTTCAGAGATTTTAAAAATTGGTCTGGATGCTTGATGGTATAATATATTAAACAGGCTTTGTCAGTTGAATTCAATAAAACAAAACGTCTGAATTAATTTTCCTTGTGACTATAGGTTATATATATATATATATATATATATATATATAAGTATATATATATGAATGCCATAACCAACAATTACTATTCTTAAAAAGAGTGTCAATACAAAGTAGAGCAGATATAATTATTTTAAATGCCATAACATAAATATGTTATAAAATCACCAAAAATAATTACTTTCATTCTTAAAAATGATGTTGAATGTAAAATAAAAAACCATTTATTTTACATTCAATATCATCACTTGATAAGACACTGTGGATGTTGAAACAAAATGGCTATTTTTTAGTGATTTTATAACATATTTATGTTATAAATTTAAAAAAAAAAATAATTATATATATATATATAAACCTATATATATATATATATATATATATATATATATATATATATATATATAATCTATATATATATAAATATATATATATATATATATATAACCTATATATATAACCTATATATATATATATATATATATATATATATATATATAGGCACAGCAAAATAGATTGAGAAATGTGTCAGTGCAAGAATGTCACTTTGCTTTACCCCATTGTCCATTATATTCTCATGTGAAAGTAGAGCCATTGAATGTTAGACAAGACTTCATATCAGTATGTAGCTGTTACACAAAGTTGCCAAAAGTGAGAGTCCAACCAATCTTACCAAGAATCCTCCAAAAGCATCACAATTTATGGTTTCAAAAGTCTTGGTGAAATCCACCCCCCTAAAAAAAAAAAAAAAAACTGGTACAATGTTACTCATTGCCCAATGCATGTCTCCTGCTGCTGTCTGCCAAAGAAAATCAAGTCCATAGAAGAAAGTTTAAAAGCATATTCTAGAAAGAGGTTCAATGATAATTTAAAGGTTGATCTGAATGCATTGCATATATGGATGTTCAGCACTGGGAAGAACTGATTTTTAAATTGTACAGATTGGAGGGATGCTGAATATCTCAGGCATGTTCAGATCAAGCACAAACTCTGAAGAGGTACTAACTCTGACTTGTCAACTAATATGCAGTCTTGGAAATGTGGTATGTGTGTAGGTGCATGATGTTGTTGAGGGCAGGTTATGTAAACCATTTGAAAGGTCATAACAACCAGAAGCAAGTCAAATATGACAACCTGCTTCATTGTTCTGTCAACAATACCTGGTCTGAGAAGGTATATTGTGCACAGGAGAGTTGTAGGACATGAAGATCCACTTAACCCAATCAAGGTCTTTCTACAAGGCAGTGAATACTGGATTATCTCTTCACATGAAGAAAAAAATCGAGGCAAGAGAAACATGCTTTTACAGAAGGATGCTGAGAATAATGGGGACAGAACATGCAATGATGCAGTTTTAGAGATTATGGAAACAAAAATGATGCTTTTACTTAGCATCTGTTGTGACCAAGTAAAGGATTAAAGAAATAACAAAATAAATGTTGCAGATATATCATATATTAAACAGTAAGTACAATAGAAGAGTATTACATGACTAATGAGTGTGTGTCTGTTGACCCAGCATTCAATCTATTTGACTGTTTAGAGGGAGGACACCATAATAGCGTCAGAAAGAGATACATGAAATTTATAGTTTGTATAATGAGGAAAGAAAGCTTAGAAAATTTGACACTCACAGTACAGAGTGTGATGGTTAAATTGTCATCATTTTATATTTTTTATTTTATGCATGCACATTGTTTATTTTTGATTTGTCCACCTCACAGTATAGTAGGGTCAGTTGTGCACCATGTGTGAGAAAAAGAGCACCATGATGCAATTCACTCTGCCAGAAATGGTATGCTGTACTGCTTGACATTCACACTGGAAGCTCCAATACAAACAATTCAGGGTGATTAAGCATCAATCTGAGAAAATTTTGAAAGAGTTGGATGAGAAAAAGCTAAGAAAACCCATTCTGATCAGAAAAGAAAAGAAGAAAAAGACAAGCCCTCTACTCAAACCTGGATATCTACTAAAATAACATTCGTATAATATATATAAGATAGTGCCGAAAATGTCTCTATAGAGAATATATATATATATATATATATATATATATATATATATATATATATATATATATATATATATATATATATTTGTATGTGTGTGTGTGTATATATTTGTTTACATATATGTATAATATATATATATATATATATATATATATCACAATAATCAATAAATATCCTATATCAACCATTTTGGAAAGTCCCCTTTCGCTGTTGCAATGTTCCTTTGGATTTCGGTGTCACAACACTCATGAAAAAACACAAATATACATATATTAATTGGCACAACTAAAAGCTCTCACTATAATTTTAAAACTAAAAAAAATAATCTCAACTCCACCCTACTCCACAAAAAACAAAAACAAACAGTATTCATAATTCAATCGAAACACTTGAATACTGAGCAAGGTATGTTTTTTAACACCTCGGCCATCAAGTCTTTTCACAGATTCCTTTTTCTTTAATTATATTTGAATTACCATGCCTTCTTAGAGAAGATAATGAAGTGATTTCCCTTTTTCTTGGTCGCGATTTTGAATTCATAGTGTGTTGCGTTGACTTGCTCATAAATGCTCTTAGGAATGGGCATATATCCATTTTTTCACCCCACACCTTCGTGTTAACTAACAGGGCAGGCTGAGATCTCTAGCCTTAGCTAGAATTTTGCCTAAACCTAATCCTAACCATCTTAGCTAACATCTAGCATCTAACCCTGCCGGCCCTAAGCCTAATTTCAAGAAATTTACGAATTCCTAGCCTACCTGAAAAACCATAAATATTGCTTTATCTATGTCAGTGTATAATAATTTTAGTTTATCTATGTGGGATTTAGATGATAATGTATATTCGTAAGTGTGTGTGTGTGTGTATGTGCGTTTTACTAATGCCACCCTAGATACGAAAAGAACATACTTTGTTACGTCGAAAGTAATTCGACGGTCTACTAATAACAATATATTACCAAGTATAAACGAACATCAAAAATATTTTATCACCAACCTTTATTGAATCCATTCTTAATTAATCTAACATATGTTTATCTAAAAACGCTATGTACGTAAAAACATCCCCAAATCACAGACACACAAATATATATTATCATCTGAATCTCATGGAGACAAACTAGAATTATTATAAACTTATATATATATATATATATATATATATATATATATATATATATATATATATATATATATATATATATGAAGTTGTAACCTCTGTCTGTTATCGAACTCCTCCTAGGCTTCGCCCCAACCATATATATTCTGAAACTACATTACCCTGGGTACTTGGATAAGTATATTTCATTTTGATCAGAGGGGGTCCACTTTACAAAGCCCCTACTTATTTTTTCCCCTTTGATATAAATTAAATTTAAATTTGAGCAAGGGAATGATTCCTAGGTTACTTGGATAAGTATATTTCATTTTGATCAAAGGAGGTCCCTAGGGGTGGGGGTGGGGGTCACAAACTCCCCACTGAATTTTTTTCCCCTTTGATTTAAATTAAATTTAAATTTGAACAATGGAATGACTCCTATCCAAAATATAGAAGGAGAAAGCCAGAAGACGGAAGTCCCATCGGCAAGATCACAATGAGACAATATGGACGTCAAGTTGAGCAAGAAATCGCCAATCAGTGGGTAGTGCCTTACAGTACATATTTGTTGCCACAATTCAACTGTCATATCAATGTTGAAATCTGCTCATCAATTCATTCAGTCAAGTATTGCATCAAATAGAGATAAAAGAGGCCAGATCAAGCTTTTCTTGCACAAACCCCCAACTGAAATTTTTTTCCCCTTTCATTTAAGTTAAATTTAAATTTGAACAAGGGAATGACTCCTATTCAAAATATAGAAGGAGAAAGCCAGAAGATGGAGGTCACATCGGCAAGATCATTGAGTAATATTGAAATGCATCATTTTTCTCCACAGATTTTAACAATGATTTAAAATCAATCATTTTTTTACAAAAAGTGTAACACGTAGCAAGATGCGGGTAAGTCGGCTAGTACATGCATAAAGCAAAATTTACAGTCCTTCTCGTAGACTCGATGCTAGCCAAGGTGAGATAGCATAGCCTGCTCTGTTAATTAACATGTAGGTCGTGGGTGAAGAAATGAATATATGTCTATTCTCAAGAATATTTGTGCGCAAGTCAACGCAATACACTCAACTGGAATTTGAACTTTCCGGAGCCAATAACCATCTTTTATCATTTATAGTTAGGGATGTGCTTATGCATGTCTACGTACGTTATTTTATATTTTATGTATGTGTTTGTGTGTGTCTTAGGATCACTGAAATATTAGACAAATATTCACAAGAAATACCAAATACTAGTAAAATCAAATATTAAAACAAGACTTATGATCCTTGAAGCAATACTCATACAATAAAAAAAAACATCAATAAATAGAAACAATTATATCTTAAAAGGCCGCATCCTTAAATTTATATACCTCCCAACAAAAAAAATACATGTCACATCTCGCTTATGTTATAACACTCTTTATATCACAGTAATCGTTAGTTTTATGACTTTCACTCCCAAAATATCCCACATAATTTAATTACATACTTTTAACAGCTTATTTTAAAAAAAAATAATGTTCAAAATTTTCCGAAACTCACCAATTGTCTCAACTTCCCGATGATGAGTTAAGAGACTCAAAAGCTTGGACCATATTTCCTGTGCTTTTCTTCTAATCTATTGGGATATGCGGAGCGGAAACACATGGGGAAAAAAGTATTACCGTATTTGACAACATATAAGACGCACGGGTGTATAAGACGCACCCCAATTTCAGCAGGGCAAATCAAGAAAAAATTAGTAATTAGTAAAATTAGTAAACCTACATATGGCATATAAGACGCAGGGGAATTTTAAAAGATATTTTTAGTAAACAAAAAGAAAAAAAAGAAAAAAAAGTGCGCCTTATATGCTGTCAAATACGGTAACTTTTATACGCACCTCCAACAGTTTTCAAATCAGATTCAATGCAAATGATAACCATGACTTTGCACTAGAGATAGATCCTTAACCCTAAATTTGAACCGTTCCGCTTCTTCTGAAAAAACAAAAATAAAAAAAAAAATAAAATAAAAAATAAAAAAAATAAACAAACAAAAGGACATCTATAATTCAGGTAATTAAAAAAAATCATTTCTCTTTATCTATACGTGCATTTCACTTCTTTTTTTTTAATCTCCTGAAATCATTATTTTTTTTTTTTCTTTTGACCTGGGCATTCTGTCTAGAATTACCAAATAAATTACACCCACCCCATCACCCTGTCAGGAACATATTTGATGTGGTTCAGCAAATGTTTATGATTTTGTCCCTGATTCCTTTCAGGTCAAATATCTAAAAGTGTCACACCAAATAAAATAAAATAAAATAAAAAAAATGAAAAATAAGGGTTCAGTAGTTTTATACCATTTTTTTTTTTAGAAAGCAAACAGGTTAGAAAATAAATATTTAGAAGGTCTCTTCCAGCGCCTCGCATACCCTTCCTCATGCTTCAGTATGTAGTACATTCAACTTATCCCACAATACCACTCACCTGTCCACCCCTTTGTCAAGGGTGAGATGACAGGGTGGCTTGGTAACTGAGATTACTAGGTAAATGGTCGGGGTAAATGATGTTTATAATAGTGGGTTTAGTTAAAGAAGACAGAGTGGGGGAATTTTTTTTAATGGAGAGTTTACCTTTTTACCTCTTGTCAGGATGTCCAAGTTTTTTTTTCTTTTTTTATAAAACAAGAGATCATATTTCAGAAAAAGGTTAATAAATATAGATCAAATAATCAGTATATATAGTGCATATTTCAGTCGGTTGTGTTTCATTCACTTCGCACTAATTGTTATAGAGTAGTTTCACAGTGGAGGCTTGTATTTCACTAAGTCGGTCCTAAAATAGGTTCGACGTACAAAACGTTAGGAACTTGATATAATAGTTAATGATGCAGTAATCTAGTTGTAGTGGCTGATACTTTAATATCCTACTAACGGTCGTCCGACATCGACTGACTGACCAACGATATTTAGTCACTCCCGCACCACGAGGGCATCATGTGGCACAAGGCCGGTTTAACGTGGGATCTCCGAGCCCGTGGGCTCGGCGAAAAATATGCCCATTGAACCCGTATAAACGGGTTCAGGGTCGGTTTACTTCCCCGAAAGAGAATCCGCCCTTCGGCGTAGCCTCTTTCGGGTTCCTCCCCGCCCGAAGGCAGAGAGTTCAACCGATCAGCCAGTCGACTGACTGACCAACTCTCTGACCGACTGCTATTACTACTACTTATTATAGGTGGGAGAGTCTATTAACAATAGAATAGGTGTGTTTCACTATAACACTAATGCACTCAGAAAAGATACGAATCTCTCTTCCTCCAGCTACGGGTTAAATAGCAGTGAAAAGTGAGCCCTCTTGCCTTCAGGTGCGAAGTGGGGGGGTGTTTGAAGATCTGGAGCTATTTTCATGGTAGATGATCAGACGAGCTTCATTCCTTAGTTCTACCAGTCCAGACGGTCACATCTTAGGACCCGTCACGCCATGTACATAGGGTCGGCTTATCTTCATTCCGTTTGTATTTCATTGGTAAGGAGAAAGTTCCACTCAGGCAGTTTCTTTTCACAAAACTGTTATTTTGTAGCACAATCTCACAAAAAGTTGCTGACCCCAATCTGTTGTGGCCTTGTTAGGGCCAGAAATAAAGACACAAGCGAGGAATTGAGTTAAACAAATATATTAACAGAAATAGTAATACAAACATATACAAACGAGAGTGTTACAGCAAGAATGTTCGGTCCGACTGTCAGAGCTGACTGCTGGAAATTTCCCTCTCCAAAAGGCAGTACCTGCTCCTATTTATAGCTGGAAGAGTCCATGCGTCCGTGGGTAAATTACCATAACACAATCACTATAATGTTCATGTGTAGGGTGAACCGTTATCTATCCTACATATCCTCATAACATGCACCCCTTATTTAATCCTTGTACGCTCTTACAATAACTTCATTCAATAAACGTATACACTGAATGGAAGCTGAGCTTCGTAATGGATGAAGAGTATAATAATAATAATAAGTAATGAAAAAATAAGGTAAGAAAGGAGTACTATAGGCGTGTGCATCTGGTACTGAATACTGAGCTGAATTCAAAAAACAGAATCTCAGCCATAATCACCTTGTCTGTTCCTGTGGTGCAATACAGTTTCATCATCCTTAACTGGACCATAGCTGACATTAAGCGAATGGACACCAAAACGAGAAAGCTTCTCACTTGCTCCCGCATGCATAATTCCTATATATTGATCGTCTGTATGTGCCGGGTCCGAAGGAGGAAGAGGATTAGTTCAACTAGAACTGTCCTACAAAACTACAATAATTGACCTTAAAAGATACCTGGAAACTACAGAAAACTGGATAATGATAGAAAGTAGTAAGCGTCCTTATTCCGTAATAAAGGAAGCCAAAAAGTTCAAAATGGAGTTTCAAATGGGTTCAGAAATACAAGTAAAGTACAATACACCGACTGAAACAGCAAAATACTTAAAAAAAGAAAGCAAAGGCAAATGCAACCGATCTGATACAGAAACGATGGCAAGTTAAACCGCTTCACGGTTAATACTTTGCCCGTCCCAAAAAGCTGATGTAGACAAACCCCGTACCCCTCAGTGGCTACGTAGTGCAGGGTTAAAAGCTGAAGCCAAAGATTTTATCCTTTGTGCACAGGACCAATGCTTGTTAACTAGAAATTATCAAGCACACATACTGAAAAATTATGTTAGCCCAAAATGTAGATTCTATGATAAATATCCAGAAAAAATTGATCATCTTGTATCAGGTTGCACGGTATTCGCGCCTAATGAGGACACAAAGTGCGACACTGAGATCCGAAGACGTATTGGGATGGCTAAAGATGCATTCCAAATGCTAAGCAGAGTATTAAGAGACAACAATTTCGTTAGAGTACAGGACTGTTACGTGATATCTATCATCGTGTATGGCATCGAATGCTGGACAATCTCCTCAAAGATGAAGAATAGACTTGAAGCCACAGAAATGTGGTTTTACAGAAAGATGTGGAAGATACCACGGACCAAACATGTGAGCAACAACGAGGTTTTGGATAAAATGGAAACAAAAAGAAAACTTAACATCGGAAAGAAACAGGGCACATAATGAGGAAGGAGGGCTAGGAAACACTGATACTCACATTACAGATTAAGGGAAAGAGGGACAGAGGAAAAGCAGCACGAAATATAATTGATGAGCTTGAGTAAATGGATGGTAGTACAGGGTTTGGGAGAAATAGCAAAAAGACAAAACTTATTAAGAGCTACAAGATACAGGAAGATGTGGAGGACCATGATCGTCTACGTCCTGGAGAGATACGGCGCATAAAAGAAGAATGGCTTAAGGAATTAAACACTCGTAGAGCACGTCGAAGGCTAAAGAAGCAGAGACAAGCACAGTTGACGTCCAGCTTACATGTTTGAACAAATGAATTCGAACCCCAAAGACAACGAGTGGTCATTAAAAGAGCAAGCATTGTTAATATCAACAAAAGACAGAAATGCGGGAAAATGTTGTCACTAAAGACGATAAGACGTAAAGCATCATAGATACGATTTTATCAATTAATGTTATGTTCAGGTTTGGTTTGTTTTACGGCATATCAACCTCAATGGGTTATTTAATGACGACAAGATTTTTATGGGTGGTGATATTCATTTCAGAAATGTATTGCTGGTAATAATGTATTGTTGGTAATAATTTTTCTTCAAAAAACTGGCAATAATTTTTTACAAAGTATTTCTGGTATTAAAATATATTTTTACACTTTCATAGTGTTTTGACCCCAGTTTGTGGGTTAACTATTTATCCATAGCTGGGACCCTAACAGGTGGTACCATCCCGGGCCAGGGTGGAATTGGGAACACCAGCAATTAAGAGGTGGTACCACGCTCGTCAAAATCTCCTGATCAGAGACCTTGCTGTTTGACGGAGTTCAGCGTTTTAACCAGGACACGGATGTAGTTTACCGTCATAACCAGGACGGAATTTTCTCTATATTTCCGAAGAGACACGCTTATGTTAAGTTACTCAGTCGACAGTGTGATGCCAGTGATTGAGTTACTGGATTATATGACCTTTTTCATTCACATCGAATATGCCTCAATTGCCGATTGGGGGGGGTGACACTTGGACTTATTTTTCTCGTTCATTAATGTTTAATTTTTTCTTATTTCTTTAGACTCAGTAAACTCCTGTGTCTTAGTGGCTTTACTACCTTGCTTGGAGTGAAATGATTACTCTCTCTCTCTCTCTCTCTCTCTCTCTCTCTCTCTCTCTCTCTCTCTCTCTCTCCACACACACACGCATATATATATAGAATTAGTACGAAAATTTCAGTGATTGCGCAGGTCAGTGTTGCCAACATGGTGTGAAAATTTTGTGTGAATTGATTGGATGGTTTTTGAAATATTATAAAAAAAGTTATCTCGATAATAATTTGGCACGCAGTGTATATATATATATATATATATATAACTTCACTGGACATTTCCGGGTGGGCTACGTGTATATGAAGGGACATATATCTTTTCATAAGGGTGAACATAATGTATTTAGAAGATGTATGTACGTAATGATTTAGACGAAATGCAAATTTGAAATTAATTTTCTACTTTGATCATTTTCCCATAAGTTTGTCTTGCTTTTTTCTATCTTTTATTTCCTTTCTTTCTTTCTTTCTTTCTTTCTTTCTTTCTTTCTATTCCTTGCGTTTTTCTGCGACCTTTTCGTTCTCTTTCTCTGTGATATTCTTTTTTCTTTCTTTCTTTCTTTCTTTCTTTCTTTCTTTCTTTCTTTCTTTCTTTCTTTCTTTCTTTCTTTCTTTCTTTTCCTCGCTCATTTCCTTCTGTCTTTTTTTCTTACGTCATCTTATTCTTTGTCCTTTTCTCTTCCTTTCTTTCTGTTATTTTATATCTTTTCTGTCATATCTTATCCCTATCTCTGTTTATCTTTTTTTCCTTCGCTTCATTCCTCTAACATATGCTACTCTCTTCTCTCCCATTCTTTCTTTCTTTCTTTCTATTCCTCGCGTTTTCCTTCCTTTCTGCGACCTTTTCTCTCTTTCTCTGTGATATTCTTTCTTTCTTTCTTTCTTTCTCCTTGTTAGTACTATATCCCCCATCTATGTTTCGCTTTCTTTCTTCCTTTGTACTATCATAATTTATTTTTTCATAGCATTATTGCTAGATATCTCATATTCACTCAAATTCTATTTGATCTTTAAAAGCCTAAATACAAGACTTTTTAGGTCCTGTATTAATATTTATTTAACTTTTTATTCTCTCATCCTCTCAGTCCTCAAAGACAACCACCCAGTTCCTACCTGATACCCAAATTTTTGTACTAGAGTTGGGGCAAGATCAGGGTGGTTTGGACGGGACATTTTTGGAATGCAGAGTTGAAACACTGTGCACCCAACACCAAAAAGCATAAAAAGGGTGAGCTGTCTTTGATGTACTCTTCCAGGGGGAAAAAGAGGGTCATTCAGTAAAAATAAACGTTTCTGTTTTCCTTAATAGACTAGACTGGGATTGCTCCCTTTTCAAATCCCTTCTCTTCCATAAAATGAAACATACAGTAAAGGTGTACATATACGTGTATGTTCATTTCCCGAACTATTCTGTTCGACACTCTGACGATTTACGAATAAACAGTAAAATAAAACATGACAAGTCGAACTATTAAATTATCTTGAATTTTTATTAGATGAAGCCTTGTCAGTTATTATTAATTTTTGACTAGTAACTTTTTTTTTATCTTAATTTTAGTTGTTTTACTTTCACAAATAGCAATATTATCTTGATTTTGTTAACTTTGTTTAGCAGCATATCAAGCACATAAATAATTTGAACACAATTTTGTGGCTTCAATAATTTGAACACAATTTTATGGCTTTTGAACGCAATTGTATATCTTCAACTATGGATAAAATGTATTGCTGTTGGTCATTTTGCTTTAACAATGTGTATTGTTGGTCATTCTTTTTATATGAAAATGTATTTCGGGTATTATTACTATAACAATATATTAATGAAAATCATGACTTTTTGTTTTGTGTTAACTATTTGCACATTTTTTTAAGCGTTTCACCACAAGCAAGGCGGGAAGCCACTAGGACGCAAGGGGTTACAGAAAATTTGGAGCAAGATCAGATAGGAGTGATAGAAGAAAGGATGAGGAGAAGGGTAGTGGATAGATCAAGGCAACTGGAGATGTCGATTGACATTACATTTGAATAGCTGGAGATTATAGCTCTCAGGCAAACTGGAATAGGAAAGGGAGTTCCACAGCTCGTCAGTTTTCTCATGATGTAGTGGCCGAATCTTCTTGCTTGATAAATTGTCTGAACTTAGAATTGTTTTCGCCGTTTCTTTCTCCTGTTCTTAATTTTTTTGAAACCATGTCTCCCAAGCCCACTATTTAGTGAGGATGGAGGACGTAACTGGGACCCTAACAAGTACTACCATCCCGGATCAGGGCGGGCCTGGGAACAAAAACAATTAAGAGGTGGTTCCACGCTCCCCGAGACCTTCAATTCTCCGATCAGTGGCCTTGCTGCCGGATGTAGTTTATCGTCATACCTAGGACTGAATATTATCTTGAATTTATATATATTAAGTCTTGTTAGCCATTATTATTTTTGTATTAGTATTTTTTCATTTTAATTTCAGTTGTCTACATCGCAGCTATTTTGCTCGCCATTCTAACTAGAGCCATAACGATTCAATCATAATCATCATCATCATCACCCCCTCAGTCGCATGACTGAGTGTGGTAGTAGTGAGGCTGCGGAGCTGGGCACCTGTCCATTCCTCCTCCCCCTCACACACAGAAGTATTAATTCACCCGTAGCCTGTCTTGGACAAGTAGACATGGCGGAGCCCATTGCATCAAACAACAGCCGATGTCCCACAACTTGAAGGCTCGCCTTCGTTACAGACTAGTGGTCGATGATTCCATATGAGGAACCTTTGCACCCTGTCCGTTGACTTTAGTCTCAAAAGCCACCCGCCTAGCGATATCGTGCCATCACCACACCGGCTGCATGCGTCGTTATGAAGCATAGTCCACCTTTATCTAAAAGATAGCCGTTGATCCTCCAAGAGTGTTTCATCCCGCCCTTTGATAGGTCTTGTTTTTAACCTCGCTGGGTCTCTTACCACCCTCCTTACCAGAAAAGCCTAGTAGAGGGACCGGTTCAGTCGCCAAAGACCCAATCATACGGCAGATAGTAATGGACTGCATGTTACGAGTAGCACTCGTAAAAGTCATCAGTACAGATCGGAAATAAAGACTATTTCGCCATGGTATCTGCTCTGATCAAAGACGCAATGATAGCTTTACATTTATGATAGGTTCCCATTGGTGAATAATTTTTATTCTTCATTCTCCACCCTGCTAAATATTATTGGGTTTTTATTTTGTGTTTTTTTTTTTTTGTTACATAGGCGAGTAGCATTAGTATTGATATTATTTACAAATATTTTCATGGCAATTGTTCTGATGAGATTTCCGTCTTGGTAACTCGACTGCATGAATTTGTGTGTTATTAGATTGGCAACTACGTCTCTTAAAATAGCTAGATGCAACCGTCAGTTCTATCCTAATAGTTTATTTTCTCGCACTTCTCGTCCGTGGAACTCTCCCCCATTTTCTTGCTTCTCTGCCATATAGAATCTTCCAAATTTTAAATGCAAAGTCAGTCGCCATCTTCAGTCTTCCTGAAATCTATTCTTTTATTGTCCTTTCTCCTCACTAAAGTCTTCTCGTTCTCTTTCACTCCAAGTAACCGCATTGCGTCTTAGTGGCATTATCGCCTTGCTTGGGATGAAATCATTTAAAAAAAATTCTGATCAGAATATTTTGGCTAATTGGCATTGATCTACGATTTTGAAGGCCCTACTACTAGAAGTAAACCATGAACCGTTGGTAAAGAATATTAATACAGTCAAAAAATTCAAATAGATATATTTTAGTATTATAATATTCATATTTTAAAGACGATCCATAAGGGATTTGACACTGATTACAAAAATATTCTATTACCAGCTTTGCACGGGCCTGGTTACCTTGAAGGTTTTGTTAGCTGAAGCATTGTCAGCTATTATAATTTCACTTCTTTTATGACAACTACTCAGATCGTCATTTAATAAAAGGTGATAGACTAATTTAGTATGAACAGGCGATAAATTTATTACTGAAACAATGTGGGATACATAATCTTTAAAATAAATAAATGTTGTAGAATACCTACGGACGATAATGGGTATGTCCCCATTCATATAAATACAGTAGTAAATACTGTGTGTTGGTCTGCAATTGGAGATTCGTCTCAAGCTGTGCTGGTCAAAATCTCTGCCTCTGGGCAAAAAGTGTCCTCAGACGAGGCTATGTCGAAGAGCAGTCTCGTCTCAGAAAACAGCTACTCAACCCCGTTTTATATGGGCTCGGATACCCCACATTAAATTCAGCTTTGTGCCACATCATGCCGCGTGGGGTGGTGGGTAGATATCCTGCAGTTAGCGATTCATTGTGGAAATCACTTGACTCATTTCTAGCAGTTGACTACATCTACGCGCCGCTGGCGAATCTTATATGTGTCCTTAGTATTATCGTTCATTACCAACCTTCGTGGATTATTCTATTCAGTAACCCTCCCTAGGTTCAACAATAAATAAAAAATCTGAGTTGGAATTCATTTTAATCTAATTTATCTAGTGAAACAAGCGTTCAGCCGCTTGGCGGGAATCACGTTTTGACGCGAAACTTTTCTTGAAATAAAATTCATTTTCTGATGACGCTGATTTTATCGTCGAAACATATCAAAACATAAGTTTTCCGCATTTCAAGAAATTAAGAGATTCCAAGTTTACCTGAAAAACCGTAAATATTGTTTTATGTATGTAAGTGTATAATAATTCTAGTTTGTCTATGTGGGTTTTAGATGATAATGTTTATTCGTAAGTGTGTATGTGTGTGATGTAATGAATATGCATACACCGGGGTTCGCTCTCACAGTAATATAATTGGCTGGTGTCAGCCATAAATACAGACTGGTATGGAGGTTCAGGGACGACGCCTATTGACTACGCCTATTGCCTACGCCTATTGCCTACCACTACGACGAGGACCCGTCCATTGCGTCTACATGCTAGATTGTCCTACCCGGTTACAGTAGCCCAAAACCACTTTGCTACTTCGAACAAATATATCTCTTTCCGGGACATATCAGTGTTTATAGTAGATATTATGCTTGTTGTATTTTTGTATGTTGACTTGGGAACAAAATGGCCATAACTTTCATTTTACCCAAATTTAAAAAAAAAGAACATAATCCTTTACGATGAAAATATTTCGAGAGCCTACTAATATTCGAGAGCCTACTAATAACAATATTACCAACCTTAAACGCACGTCAACAACATTATGTTACGTTACTAACATTTATTGAACTCATTCTTAAAGAATCCGCAGTATGTTTATCTAAACAAACGGTATGTATCTGAATAAACGCTATGTCTGTAAAAAAAAAAAACTTTCCAAATCAACATGCCAAAAAAAAAAACAACAAACATAATGTCTACTACGTACACATACACACGCAATACGAATATACGTCACAATGTATATTCGTATACATACGAATATGCATTATCATGTGAATCCCACACAGACAAATTATAATTATTTTACACTTCCAACATAAAGCAATATTTACGGTTTTTCAGATTGTGTCCGAAGTATTATCGTTCATTACCAACCTTCGTGTGATTATTCTATTCAGTAACCTTTCCTAGTTTCAACAATAAATAAAAAAAATCTGAGTTGGAATTAATTTTAAACTTGGAGTCCCTTAATTTAGTGAAACTTTGGATGGATGGCTCGTCTCTTCTTGAAATCAGAAAGTCACAAGTTATACTAACGTTGCTTCAAAAAGTGGAATGCACGTGAAACACGAGTAAAAAAAAAACTACAAAGTAAAGGAAGCCGTGGAGTGCTATGATCGCTACAGACTGAATAAACATATCACATAGGGACAGAGAGAGAAACGAGAGGTCTGAAGAAATCCCGAGGGAGTTCCACATGTGAAAAGTGCGAGAAAAGAAACTATTAGCGTACATATGGCAGTTGCTTCTAGATAGCTCAAAAGTAAAACAATGAGACCTAATTGCCAATATAGAAGTACATTTAAATTCATGCAGTTGAGGTACCAGGGGAAAAAGCTAATCGGAACTGTTGCACTGAAAATATTTGTAGAAAAGACAGAGGGAAGACATGTCACGTCGATGAGAAAAATACTGAAGTTGAGATGCCTGTTCAGGATTGATTACATTAGAGACCTTTTTTTGATTTTTGCCAAGAATCACGAGAGCACCAGACCAGAAGACGCAACATCACAATCCTACTTGCTACTCAATCGGTACTCTCTCTACACTTCTGTATCAAATGTCCCATCGAGCTTTAGTCTATAGTCCCACTCTAAAAGCCAAGACCCGCCTTGCTATATCCACTAAGTTGAATCACCCTACATATTCCTTTGGTAAGAGGGGCGTTCCACTCCGAAATCTCCTTCCAATGAAACTCTACTCCATGGAAGAAACTCCCGACTGGATGCTTCCACGAACGATCTTAATCTCTTCCAGTCTTGGGCAAATATTTATCCGCCATATTCAAGTAATCTTTACATCAGTCTTCTTGCTCATACATTCATATCGCACATCTCATTCAGTAACTCTCTATATTGAGTGGCTCTTGCGCTTTGTATTGGGTGAAATTCAGTAAAAGAAATGATCTGATGTGGGATGAGTCACAAGTGGAGGGTACCTATTGAGGATTGAACGCACTCCCGTAAATGCCATAGTTTGTTGGATTAGCTCGTTAACCATTTACCCGACGGCAACAGAGAGCAACGAAAAAAAATCTGACCCCCCAAAAATATCAACTCCACATTTACCGCCACTACCAAAAATCGCCGTAAATCAACACTGTCATCCAGTTCTTAAAAACTTTACCTCTCTAATTAGGTCTATCTTGTTTTTTCTTACTCTTTCTTTCTTTCTCTCTCTCTCTCTCTCTCTCTCTCTCTCTCTCTCTCTCAATCTCTCTCACCTTCTTACTGGCATATTTGTCATTTTGAGGGTAATCCTCCTTCTAAGTGACATATGCCTTGCCCGAAATACTCTCCTCCAACTAACCTTCACTGGTCCCAAATATATCCCCACCACTGCGACCCTAATTTATTTCTCTTTCTTGAGTAAACTGGGCGATGAAACTGGTCATTTTGTTATGACCTATTTTCGTGTCCTATTTACATCCGTATGGGCGGAGTGGGCGCGAAAAAAAAACATTATGCCCCTAAAACCAAAGAATACTTGAGGAAAAATATGTAATGAACACAGTAAATGTAAACCTTAGCTGAATTTGAAAATCAGGTCTTATTGAGCGCAGGGACTGGTTTTGATATCTATCAACATATATAACAAAACTTTTCTTCTAATTTTGTTTTTAAATATAATCAATTTCTTCTTTTTCAGTGAGAGACATATTGCAAATATTAATTTTTTTTATTTCAAATTTAGGGACGGAATCTTTGGGTAGAAACTGTAAGTTTTTTTTGGTTTTAGAATTCCTCAGTATATTTGTTTTATATTTTTTCTCTTTTTTGTATTTACTATTTTATAGTGAGAGTCGGCAGTTTTTTTTTTTTTTTAGTTTCAACTAAAAAAACAAAACAAAATACAAATAAAATTATTAGAACAATAAAGCAGAAGTAAGAATATTTACAACACTGAGTGAGAGGAGAGTCAGAAGACTGCTACACTGAGAGACTGTCCACCATTTGTAATCTTTTGAAAGGTAAGTACCATTTCATTTTTATATACCTTTCACCATTTCTTGAATTTGTGTCATTTATTGTCTTTTGAGAGTTATTCTTCAGTAAATTATTTTATTTATTTTTATTTTTTGCTTTGAAGAATTGAATATTCAGCACAGAGAGGAACTCAACAAGTTTTTGAATTTGGAGAGTCAATAGGGCATTGCAAAAAAAAGTAAGTACCATTTTCATTTTTTTCCCTTAAGTTTTTATAGATAATTTGATTTTATTATTTAGTATCTTTTGTAAGTCAGATTTGTTAGTTTTTTTTTTGTTTTTTTTCAACTTTATATGAAGGTATAACAAAAAAGGTAGTTGACTAGTCTTTGAATTTGGAGAGTTGCTATGGTAGAGCTTAAAAAGTACCAATTTAAAAATTTGAAATTCTATTATATATAGTCTTTGTCAGGCTGCTATTTTAAAAAAAATTTAAATGAAGATAAAGAACTTGAAAAGTACCCTTTAATTTTTTACATGACAAAGTCTGTATTTTAATTTTTCTCCAATTTATTACTAAACTTTCTGTTAATAATATTTTGCCCTCTTAAGTCTGTTTACTAATTTATTTTTATTTTGACTTTTCCAGATGTCTAGAGTTAATCGGTGTTTAGAAAAGTACAGTGTACCTGAAAGCGGCAAACCGATTCTGTGTGGCCATGTCTTTGCTCACTTTAAACGTGGCTTTACTATCAAGGATGTATATGCCTGGGCCTGCTCCCATAATGCCAAAAACAATTTTCCTAATATTGACTACAATTATCTAACTAGAAAAACAAATACAACTCAAGTCATACAGGAACGGCGTCTTTCTTATTATTTGAACAGAGGTGATGAGATTTGAGACACCACCGACTTCGCAGGAGGCATCAACAACTTATGACATGTATACATATTTAAGGAATAGAGTTGCGAAACAGAGCCAAACAATTTTACGATTGCGAAAAAAACTTAAAGGAAATGGCTCAATTAGTGAAGAAACTGAAGAATTTCCTGAAAGTGAGAAAAAACCAAGAAGTCAAAGAAGTCCCAAAAATTGTGGTCCAGGAAAATACATTATGACTGTTTATTGAAAGGGATCCCTGCAAAACATGTTGGCGAATTGCTTCAGTCAATTGTACCAAGATTCCAAGACAAGCATAACAGCCTTTGAATTCAGCTCCAGAACCACAATTGGCCGAATGTTAGGAGAACTGGGATTTTTTCTGATTTGAAAACTGCTACAGCTGTACTGAATGCACTATAATGTTCGATGCAACTACACAAGAGGGGATACACGTCAACTGTGTAATACTCACAACACAATCTTCTGCTCATCTAATTTCAATTGAACATCTTCCCGGTGGTACTGCAGATTTTTTTAAAATAAAGAATTACGTTGTGTTGACAGATTGGTGTATTTGACCGATTTCAGCCACTTTTAGCAATTTAAAAAATAATTCAAACCTATTTAATTTCGTTTTTAAATACAGCAAATTATTTTGCATATTGGAAATATTAAATTTAATCTATTCGCTTTAAATTAAAACTAAAATAAAAGTTTCAAGAAAATGTTTTTAAAAATTAATTCTAAAACCTTAGATATCGGTTTTTGTTGGAAGTACCTATGATAATGTATCATGTTTACATGTGTGTGTGTGTGTGTGTGTGTATTTATTTGCTTTTACATAATATGTTTGTTTATTTATTTAGGGACCTATATCACACAGAGCTTATAAATTCCACAAGCTCAATAGGGAACACTCTAAAATCAATTTCTATTCGTGCAAAGCATGAAATACAGGTATGGGTCCCAGATGAGGTGCGATAAAATAAAACTGAAGCCCTCTTAAGTGACTCAAAAGCACTCCAATCAATTGCACTGCTCATCTTTCTAACACAATGAATAAATAAAACATTAAACAATTAGGAATGTCCAATTTAGCACGTTAAAAACGTATACCCTGATAAAAAAAGGTTCGAAAATTGATAAAACAATTTTTTAACGTCTGAATGTTTAAGTTATTGTTAAGAGGAAAGACTAAAGTATTTTTTGAATATTTTTTCAGATTTTTTAATCCTTCCTATCCTGTTAAGAAATTGATTCAAATATCTTGTTTTTTTAGTCAATTAAATTTAATAGAAAATCGATCCGATCAGCCATTTTTTTCAGAACTTAAACAAAATTCAAAATTAATTAAAATGTAATTTGTAAAATATTTAAAAAAATGAAGTATCATTTTTTCAGACGTTTTTTTTTTTTAGGATAATTAGAAAATTTAATGTTTACTTAATGTAATTTGAAAGAGCAGTTTCTCGCAGAAAATTTTTTAAGAGACATATCTCCAACCATGGTGACCGGTTTTGACGAGTGTGAATTGATGTATGTCAATGTATCGACAACTTACGTCAGACGAATTTATCGTATGGTAGAACGCCAATTTTTAGCGCGCCGGGATAGTAGTGTTAATTGATAAAATTACACTTTAAAAATTTTCATTTTCTAAAATTAAAAATGTATTTATTTATTTTTTTTAAACCTTACGTTTGATATGTTCTGGAATAAAAAGAAAAAAAAAAAGAAAAAAAGTAACCTAACCTAATTGTTACGTTTTAATTTTTTTTTTAATTACGTAAGTTACGTAACAGCACAAGTTTTGAACTTCTGGTCTTCCGTAGATACAAATTAACTAAAAATACCATTACATTTCAAAATGAAACCCGTAACTCATTTATGAAGAGATTTATTTTTCCTGGTTACTAAAAAAAAAATAAATAAATAAATGTTTTACCTTTGATTTAAAAATAAAAAAAAAATAAAAAATACACTTTAAACCTTACATTTGAAAAAATAATTTTGAAATAAAAACAACTTTTACAATTTTCTCTGGTTGCTGTTTCTTTCTGACTTTTGATGTTGCTGTCGCTTTTTATTCTCCCTGTCAGCAATTCCTACCTCTAAGATGTCTTGATTTTGCTTGCGTTGGTCAACCAGTTTCCTACTGAATATCATTGCTTTATTCAAGTGCCTTTCAAATGTCTCAGCGTCCATATCATCTATAAATTCCATTGTGTTGTTTCTTTTTGCTTTTATTATGTTGCTGATGCTGGAGACATAAACATGTGGAGATATTCTCTTTTTTTTTCACAAAACTCCCCAATAACACTTTCAGCTAGCATGGTATGTTGACGCACTGATGTCAGAACTGATTCACTGGTATTATCTACGGTCTGGAAGGATTTTGCATACTGCCTGTTCAAAACTTCAACAGTGACTTCCAAACAGGCATTTAACATTTCTCTAAACAACAATGTATTCTGTGGTGGAACCATAATTTCTGCAATAACTTTTCTATCCAATCTTATACCAAAAAAGTCCCTTTCAGCCGATAAAATCTGCATGGGATCCTGAACTTGTTGCAAATTGGAAATGACGTTCTGGACAGTTTTCATAGTATCAATTGGATTTGCTTCATTTGAAAGTTTTGTATAGGAATTGGTCATCCATGGCCAAGACAGCATTTTCCCCATTATTGTTAATACATGAAATTCAACTTTAACAGCTTCTTCCCTGAATGAAATTTTCACAGTTCTCAAAGTTTCATTTTGTGCAGGAAGTTCGATGATATGTCTTGATTTTTTCAACAAGGAAAAATATATGTAGCCTAAATGAAGCATAATGTGTAATCGGTTTAAGCTCTTCATCTCTCAAGAATGTTCGTATTGTTTGAATATTGCCTGACCTGTTACTATATCTTAGGGTGTTCATTCCAACAATGATTCGCCATGCTAGGCATTCTGTAGCCTCCTTGTCAGTGTAATTGACTTCACATATTTGCAACTCCTTCCTTACTTTATGTGAAATAGCTTCCAAAGGGTGCAAGTTACAGTTCATTTCAATCAGTTGTTGATTCCACTTTTTCTCTAATAAAAATAAAAAAGTGGTTGACAGGTTTCCGGTCAGTCAAGCAACATTTGATCTTTGAAATAATTTCTTTCTTAATCTCAGCAGCACTAATACCAGTTGATACAGCATATGTCTCACTTAAGTTGTCAATAGACTCACATATATGCTTTGTGTAGTCTTTGGTGATCAGATGTCATGACTATATCGGAACTATAACAGCGTGATTTTGCATTGCCTTCTACACGGCTTGAAATTCAAAGCAGTTTTTCACCTAAACTGGGTACCACGCAAAGCTATAGAATCCAGTCTACAATGCTATTTAACCCATAGGTGGGAATGAGAGAAGAGATGGATTCATAGCTTTCCCAAGGGTATTAGTGCGAAAATGAATTCCACAAATTAGGCGCCAATTTGAACATGGACCGCCGACTCCACTTTCTGTGACAATAGGTAAATAGGTAAATGGCGCAGGTTGCCACTCTGCTAGGGAGGCTAGCTAATCCCCACTGCAGACGCCTGCTCAGGTACATTTTTGTTTGTTCAACACCCACAGAGCCCACCTGTGATTTATACTGCAACTATGCTGAGCAGACTTTAGTTACAGTTTCTGGGGGAGAGCGCGTTATCTTGCGGGATCAACATTCTGAAAAAGGCCAGCACGATCAAACCCTCGGCCACGATGACTTGTGACTTCATGCTAGCACAACCACCAACGGCTCCCAAGGGTTTCGTCTACCCATCTTCACTCACAAGGCTTGGATCAACCCGTGGTGTGGTTTTCAGGCACTTTCCAAAGGTGCCGCACTCTCTGGGATCCCCCCACCTCCAGACCGATAACATCAAGAAGTTACCTTCTTTACAAATCGACCACAGTGAGATTCCATGCCAATAAACATTACATTGCCTTTACATTCATTTAATAAGTGAGAGCGATATCTTTTATGTAGCGTTGATTTTATTTTCGATCTTTTGATCAAAACTAATGAAACTTTCTATATTTCATTGATGAGTGAAACATTCCATACTCCCAACACGGACACGTCAGAGACTACTGTCATCTAAACTAATTTGTTCCTCCAAATCTATAATCTACAAAGTCGAGAAATAAAAAAAAACACACTCAGAAGAAAAGATGATAGCGTATTAAAGCTCTGATCAAGCATAATTCGGCACAGAAAAAAGGCTTTTTCTGACCTATCAGGTTTCTTTGAACTGAGTTAGCTCTGGGATCCTATAGATAAATATAAAAAGGGTTATAAAGACATTAGGCTTTCAGTGTGTACCATTAAAGACTCAGACATACAGATCTCTCTGGTAGCCGATACCTCTAGATTAATGGGTCCAATTCTCTTTGCTAGATATTTTTAACAGTTCTTTGTATTCGAGTTTTTTAAAACCACAACTTCTACTTCTTATTCTGCGCCCTGACTAAATGTATGAACACAAAATCATGTTGAGCTATTATCAAAACAATCGAAAAAAGACTACTTTACTATTATCAATGCATTAATAAATATCAGTAATTAATTTTTTTTAAACAATTCACCCCCAAGCAAAGCAATAAGACAACTAAGACGCAAGGAATTACTCGGAGTGAAAGAGGATTAAAGACTTTAGGAGGAACCAGAAACCCAGTCCTAAACAGGAAACAAACGATAAATCTTTACTCCTGTTCAGAAAATCGGTGGTGGTGGTGGGGGGGTAGTGCGAACTGAGTGATAGGTAAGCTTGTCTACTCTTATTTGCAACTGTTATTTTAATTATGTATCAATTACATGTGTCATAGAGTAGTTTCGCAGTGGAGGCTTGTATTTCACTAAGTCGGTCCTAAAAAAGGTTCGACGTACAAAACGTTAGGAACTTGATATAATAGTTAATGACGCAGCAATCTAGTTGTGGTGGCTGATACTTTAATATCCGACTAACGGTCGTCCGACATCGACTGACTGACCAACTCACTGACGATATTCAGTCACCCCCCCGCCACCTGGGGCATCATGTGGCACAAGTCCGGTTATATAATGTGGGATCTCCGAGCCCGTGGGCTCGGCCAAAAATATGCCCATTGAACCCGTATAAACGGGTTCAGGGCCGGTTTACCTCCCCGAAAGAGACTCCGCCCTTCGACGTAGCCTCTTTCGGGTTCCTCCCCGCCCGAAGGCAGAGAGTTCAACCGAACAGTCGGTCGTCCGACATCGACTGACTCGCCAACTCACTGACGATGTTCAGTCATCTCACTGGGGAATCATGTGACACAAGGCCGGTTATTTATTGTGTGTTCTCCGAGCCCGTGGTCTCGGCCCCAAAATATGCCCATTGAACCCGTATAAACGGGCTCAGGGCCGGTTTACCTCCCCGAACGAGACTCCGCCCCTCGGCGTAGCCTCGTTCGGGTTTCTCTCCGCCCGAAGGCAGAGAGTTCAACCGATCAGCCGGTCGTCCGACATCGACTGACTCACCAACTCATTGAGCGAATGGCGACTGCTACTACTCCTACTTATTATAGGTGGGAGAGTCTATTAACAATAGAATAGGTGTGTTCCAGTATAACAACATGTCACAACACTTAATCATCACATCGTATTTGGCAAATTCATTAAAACCACAATAGTGACCTACGAAACCCTTTACACTCATTCCGAGGGTCGATAGTGAAAAAAAATTCTTTAATCTGTTGCGCCTTACTTCGTTTCGTTGGGGAAAAAAATTCTATTCAGTCTTTCTTTTGGCCTTTTAAGTAACCCGTTTAGTATGAAGTCCCGTAGATGATAAAATGTACTGTTGGCATTTAAAAAAATATATATTGCTGGTAATCTGCTGGTATTTTTAAAAATATATTGCTGGTGATTTTAATATAAATGTATTTTTATACATTTTTGGATTGTATTTATTCATTTTGTTATAAAAATGTATTGTTGGCTATATTTTTTTTTTTTTTATAAAAATGTATTGCTGTAATTTCACGACAAAAATGTATTGTTGGTATTTTTTTATAAAATATATCGAGGCATTTTTAGTATAAAAATGTATTTTTATACTTACCTATTATGATGGCGTATATGTGGAGTAATGGATAGCAGCTCGGATTGAGGAGAGCCGAGTTCGAATTCCAGTCGAATCCATTACATTCACTTACATGCTAATACCTTTTGGAAAGCTATAAATTCTCATCTTCTCCCCCCAGGTATGGGTAAATAGCAGGACAGACCGGGTAGGCAACTGGTCTACCACAGAAAGAAATGGAAACCTACTGCGGGAATAAAATCTCCCTCGTCAGCTATGTACCGAAAGATACATGATCTTCTACGCGTGGCACATAACTGATTGAGTATTTTAGATTTTTTTTTAGGCGGGGGGGGGGTATCAATATTTGCCAATGTTAGGGTACAAGTGCTACCCCTCTCCTGGGGAAGCTAACATGGGACATGGTAACAACGGCAATTAAGAGGTGGATCCACGCTCCTCAGAATCTCCAATCTCTCAATGAGAGGCCTTACTGCTTGTTGTAGTTTATCATCATTTATGCACGATAATACACGACATTGAATTCGGCCGTCTTTATTTACGAATAATAAACTTATTCTATAAACAAGAACAGCAAATACATATTAACGGTAAAAACAGTACTGATAGCAGACACGGAAAAGAAATGATAAAATCTCCTACAGAAGGTAGCAACGGAGAATGAGAAGACACAATGCAGTCATCAGTAAGAGGATGAACCTGAAATGCGATTTGAAAGTCGGGAACACTTCCCAGATATTTAGATTTTTGTACTTGTTTGATTTTGCTAGCCCCAATTTGTATGTTGGGCTGTCCCTTTTGCTAACAACTATGCATTCTATCTTCTTGCAATTGATGTTTAGTCCTTTCTTCTCGCTTTCCTTCACTGCCTTCTGGAGGAATTCTTATAGTTTCCTTTCTGTGCCTGTTATCAACACTGTGTCATCTGTATTTGTTATGTTGTTAAGATTGTCAATCACGAATTCTAGTAGGACTACTAATTCGCTCAGAATCACCTCACTTTTTATGTTGAATAAGTCCGGTGAGAAGACACATCCTTGTTTTACAACGCTTTCTATTTTTGGATAATTACTGAATTTTCTGCCTGTATACTGATAGCAGACACGGAAAAGAAATGACAAAATCTCCCACAGAAGGTAGCGACGGAGAGTGAGAAGAAAGGACTAAACATAAACTACAAAAAGACAAAATGCATGGTCATCAGTAAGAGGATGAGCCCGAAGGTCGGGAACACTAGAATCAAGCAGACGCGGAAGTTTAAATATTTGGGAAGCGTCTTGACAGATGATGGTAATTGCAACACTGAGATCAGTAGATGTATTGGGATGGCCAAAGACAAATTGCAAAAGCTGAGCAGAGTATTGCGAGACAGGAGGATTTGTTTGGTAACAAAGAAAAGAATATTGAGCTGTTACATGATATTCGTCCTTCTTTACGGCAGCGAATGTTGGACGATTTCCTCAAAGATGAAGAAGAGACAGGCGACAGAGATATGGTTCGACAGAAGGATGCTAAGGATATCATGGACCGAGCTTGTGAGCAACGATGAGGTCTTAGAGAGGATGCAAACAAGGATGAGGTTTATACTTAACATCAGGAAGAGAAGCAGAAGTTTCCTAGGACACATAATGAGGAAGGAGGGCCTGGAGAATCTGATACTCATGGGTCGAATAGAGGGAAAGAGAGGGAAAACAACGCGTGACACATCTGGCGGACTTAAGCAAGTGGATAACAGAACGTGGTCTGAGGGAGGAAGCAGAGGGAAGGAGCTTGCTGAGAGCTGCAAGGGATAGGGAGAAGTGGAGAGCCATGATCGCCTATGTCCTGAAAGGACATGACACATAAAAATAAAAGAAAGGTATGTAAGAAAATTAAAAATCACAATTGTAAGAAAAGAGCGTCAACCATTTAAATATACCGTTTCAGAAACCTCATGAAATTCAATTATTTATTTATTTCGTTGAATTCAATGTCTTTTTCTTACCCCATAAAAAAATGAATATACATAATTTAAATCGTTCAAAGCCAATGTAATGGTCTGGGTGAAGGTTATTGATTGCTTTTATAAAACTAGGTAACAAGAAGAGGGTTTCAGTGACGAACTCGGATATGTTGGAAACTAGCTTAAAAAAGCACTCCGTGCGGACTTTTAAACTAAGTCCTGTTAATTGGCACTCTGGCCCCCAAATTAAGGGGATCTCAAGTTCAGTATAGAAAACAGCAATGATAATTATGAAGAAATAACTTTGTATTCCACAATTCACTTCATGGAACTTCAAAACCTCCATTTAACTCGAATTCTAACCAAAAGACCGATTTAGGCTGAAAATTCAATTCAGGATTTCTCACTTTAACTCTGATTCCTTAACATTTTTAAGGAATAAAATTGATTTCCTCAGTTCACAAAGTTTGGGAGATATTTTAAACTGAATTAAAAACAAAAAAAATTAAATTCACAAAGATTTTATATTACTTCAAACTCAATATAAATTAAAAGAAAAACTTTTAAAATCAATAATTTTTTTTCAGTTATTTTAAAATTTGAATTTTTAACTGTTCCGTCCTCATCTAGACACAAATCCCAATGCCGGATGTTCAAACACCAGATGAAGTCCAGATCTTCAATCCCGGGATTATCTTGATTCCAAAAATGTCTATGTAAAGCAAGTGTGACCCGAGTTACAGGGGTTTCAAACACATGGACGGAGAAACAGAATTTGCCATTTATTTATTGAGATGTTAATTCAGTGCTTTATAATTACGCATTCATCATTATAAAAAAAAACGGAAGCTAGAAAAATTAGTTTTGCATGAGTGGAAATGAACAATGAGCGGTATTTAAGCATGTGCTTGCTTCCTTTACTTAATATAGAAATAAGTTGGACACCTCGAGGTGGTGTAATGGTTAAAAAGCTGGTTTCGCTAGAACAATTACGACTGAGTAGTGAGTTCGATTCTCACTGGGTGCCCCGTACTTTCGGCTTTGTGCCACATCCGAGCTACGCTTGGAAATTCGCTATAGAAATAAGTTATGTGTGGATAAGATGGCCACTGATGTTAAAAAGGGATTTATTATGAAAATCTGAAACGAAAAAATATCATAGCCATGGCAACTTTCAACATATCAACCTCAAATGAATGCACTACAAAACAAAACTCATTCCTGCGTTTGGTAAAATTAAAAAAAAAAAAGATTTATTATTACGAACTGTTGGGATCTTGACACATTTTAAAAACTTAAAATTACTGTTTGTTCACTCCAAGACTTCATCGATTAATATTGGTGAGTAGGTGTGCAGCTTTAGGGTGTTTCTCCGAACGTGGATCTCCTTCTTGCGTGGATGTGACATAATTTTCTATGTCTTCCCTCTCGGGTGAGACGTTTATATATCTTCCCGTCATTCGGTTCTCCCACGTGTGCACGTGTTAAGCGCAGCTGAGTCGACTAACTGGGCAGCCACTGATCTCCTGTGAAGTGCGAATATGAATTTGGAGACTAGAAGGTCACGATCCAGTTCGACTTCCTGATGCAACTGTCTGCTCTGGTGTAACATTGAGGGCAAAATCTCTTTTGGTATTATCTGAGTGAGTTCAGTGCATATTGGGTTCATTATTAATATTATATTTTGATTCAGAACCTAACGTAAATAATATACTACATTTAAAAAGAACAAAGCTTCTACGGATGACAGCCAAACATATGGTCATTTCTGCCAGTCGTCCATTATTAATTTCTAATCAAATGTTGATATCCGATTCCAGAACAATTGATTCTTTTGGCATTTTTTGAATTCGTTGCTATTTTGTTTTATTCAATGAGCCCATAGAACATTAATTTCTGTAAGATTCAGCCGTATAGTTTCATCGATTGTATTGAACCTTGATGCAAACATTTGACACGTTTGAGGCAGGTTCGCGTCAACGCAAGTCGCCAGTTCGCCATCACCATAGCTTACCTGTCCTTCTTTATTACGTGTAAATGAAAGTGATGGTAGCACCTGTTAGGGTCCCAGCTATGGTCATATCGTTAACCTCAAAACTTGGGTCAAAACACTGAGAAAATGTAAAAATAAGAAAAATAATTTTTTTGAAAAAAAATTACCAGCAATACGTTTTGTAAAAAATGTTGCCAGCAATACATTTAACTCTTGGTAAAAAAAAAAAAAAAAAAAAAAATACGTCAATGAAACCTCATCTACAAACTGATTTCTTAAAAATAATACATATTCTATTTATAGGAAACTATCCTAAAAATCTTGTCAGCATTAAATAATGTAAATAAACCAAACCAAATCAAACCAAACCAAAATGAAAACCCGAAGCAAGAGAATGCGATTCAATAAAAGTCCGCAGTTGGCCATTTTGAAAATGAACATTCTCTTTTTATATCTCCAAATGACTCGTTCCTAAACACCTTAGACAGGAAACTTGGATTCAGTCTTTTTTAGGTACATCTTCAAGTGACCCATTTATAAATGTCTTAAAAGAAGAGGATTCGATTCAATACATGTCCGCAGTTGGTCATTAGCTTAGTTAATGACCTGTACGAGATACATCTTCAAATGACTCTTTCCATGTTGAAAGCCTCCTGGATATAATTTAAATCGACTGTTCCGATCGTAAAAAATAAGGAGTTAAAAAAAAATAGTGTTAACATTCATAGACCTTCTTTAAGCCGCATCAAAATCATTATTGTTTTCATTTCTAAATGGGATTCTGATAATAATATCGATACACTAAAAAATGAATCCTGTTTTTTTGCAGAGATATCGAAACCTAGCTGTTTGTTTACAAATATCAACTTTTTAAACTGTGTTTACATCGTTGATATGTTTTTGTCCGCAGATATCAATGATCTAAGCGCAGTTTTAAATTTGACATTTGTAAACAAGCAGTTCTGATAACTTCGCAATAGGCAGAGGCGCTGTATCGATATTATGAACAGGACTGTCCTTATAGATCGATAAAAAAATAAATATTTTTCGATTCTGACAAATAAGAATGGTTGAATGGATATTAATCTACAAAAATGAATATTCGGAAAATGTTTCCTTATTTTTAAGTGTGGACCATTCTATTTAAGTAGTTCCGCCTTCTGGACCCCTATTGATCAGTTTTCTTCTATGTGCCGAGTCCCTTCAGGAAGTTACCGATCATGGCTCTCCACAATTTTTAATCCTTGATAACTCTCATTAAATTCTGTCTTTTGGTTATCTCTCCTAAACCTTTTGCCGTTAGCCATTTGCTCAAGCTAGCTATGTAGTTTATGCGTCTCTCTCTCTCTCTTGCTTTCAATCTCTCCTGTGAGTATCAAATTTTCTACACCCTCATTCCTCATGATGTACTTTAGAAATTTCAACTGTCTCTTCCTGATAGTAAGTATAAGTGTGCTTTTTGAGTCCATTTTCTCTTAAACTTCTTTGTTGTTCACATGTTCGTTCCATGATATTCTCATCATCCTTCTGTAGAACAACATTTCTGTTGCTTCAAGTCTCTTCTTCGTCTGTCATTAGACTGTTCAGTATTCCCTGTCATGTATTACATAACAGTTCAGTATTCTTTTGTTTATTTCTAACGAACCTGGCCGTTCGTCTCGAAAAGGACCTCCCGTCGGTTGTGAACTGGGACAGGAATTGGCTGCATAACTTTAATGCCTCAAAAACAAAACTGCTCTCTATTACTCACCACAGAGAACCGTCCCTTCCCCACCATTAGAATGTCTGACGCTCAACTTCTCGAGAGCACCTCTTTACGACTACTCGGTCTCACATTGACTGATGACCTGAGATGGAACAAATACATTGAGTCAATTGCTTCGTCCATCGCAAGGAAAGTTGGCTCCCTGTGCCGTGCCAGAAAATTTTTCTCGCCGGAGTTGATCCTTCAAATCTACAAATCAACAATTCGCCCTTGCATGGAGTGTTGCTGCCATATTTGATCTGGAGCCCTTTCTGTTTGCCTCGGGGTTCTTGATAAAATCCAGAGACGGATATGCAATGTAATTGGCCCTGATCTGGCATCTAGTCTGCAGTCGCTTTCTCACAGACGTGCCGTCACCTCCCTCTGTCTTTTTTACAAATACTTTCATGGTAACTGCTCCTATGAGCTGCTTTCGCTGATTCATGAATTTAAGCTGGCATCTCGCTCACACTCTTTCACTGTCGAAACTGTTAAATGTAGCCGTCTCTTCTACTCCAATAGCTTCATGTTTCGCACCTCTCGCCTGTGGAACTCCCTTCCATTTTCCTGTTTCCCTGATAGATATAATCTCCAAATATTCAAATGTAATGTCAATCGACGTCTCCAGATGCCCTGATCTATCCCCTTCATCCTTTCCGCTATCACTCCTCTTCGCTCTCGCTCCAACTCTCTGTAACCCCTTGCGTGCTAGGGGTGAAACGCTTAAAAAATGTTTCTGCTTCTTAATACTTTTGGTAGGCATCATTCACTGTCCCAATTCGCCTTCGGATCTCAGTGTCGCACAACCTAACCTCCATTAAAACACTTCCCATATATTTGAATTGTTATACTTGTTTGATTTTGGTATTTCCAATTTGTAATTTGCATGTTGGGCTTTTCCTTAGGCTCCTTCGCTATCACCAAACCCTTCTCTTATTTAATGGGCTGCTTCTGCTAGGTTTAAATTCAATCACTAGACAAAATTTTACTATCAATTTTTAGACAGCCATGTTAGATTCACTCATTTTTTAAAAAGTTATCTTATTTTTTAAATCATTTCACCAAATGCAAGCCACTAAGATAAAAGGAGTTACTGAGTGCGAAAGAATAAGAAAAAAGAGAAACTTTATTAAGAAGCGAAAACAATAGAAGAGTAATCAAGAAGACAGTAGATAACGATAAACATTGTATTTAAATTTTTGAAGATCAAAGTTGACTGGAAAGCATGAAGCCAGAAGAAAGTTCCCCAGGTGAGAAGTGCAAGAAAAGAAACTGTTAGCATAGAACTTACGGTTGCATCTAGCCATTTCAACTCAAATTGATGAGACCTTACCGCCAATCTAGTACTGCGCTTATATTCATAAAGTCTTAGGTACCATAGCGAAGATTTACCATGAAAGTATTTATAGAAAATGCAGAGGGAAGCTACATTACGGTGGGGAAGTGACTGAAGCCAAGATGCCAGATCAGGACCAGTAATATTGTTGCTTCTTCTTTGGATTTTATCAAACATCTCTACACATATAGCAAGAGCGCCAGACCATATGTGGCAGCAATATTCAAAGCACGAACGAATGGGAGACTTATAAATATGCAAGGTAGACTAAAGAAAGAAAAATTTTCTAGCACGACACAATGAAACAACTTAGCAGCAGACGTAGCAATAGATTCAATATAATATTTCCACTTCATGTCGGCCAAGAATGTAAGCCCGAGAAAGCGCAGCAAGTCACCCTGATAGAGTTTAGTATCAGCCATGTTGATGGAAGGAAGGATGGGGTCTGTTAGGTGATTACTCGAGAGAAGTTTCGTTTTGAAGGCGTTAAAATTAACAACCCATTCCTTGCCCCAGTTAACAACAGGCTATAGTTAATTTTGTTTTAGATCAGCTACTAATTTGAAAGATTACTGCAATTCCTGTATTTAATCGATTGGAAAATATAAAAAGCGCAAAAAATTTTTGGTTACCTTATATACAGAAGAGAGCTGAAATGTTGAAGTTTGACTTTGATAAGCAGCCGCATTAAGCATATTTCGTAGCAGACTTCTGTTTCACTGGTGCAGGAACAAAGCGCTAAATATTTAAGCGACACCTTTTTCCGCTTTCAAGGGTTTCATCTTTCATAAATGTCAGGAAAATGTCAAAATTGGAAAATGGAAGAGGGCTTTTGTTTTTCAATTATTTAAAAAGGTTGCAAGTCACACAAGCAAAATGAATCAAGGGACAACACCTTTGTAAGAAGGTTGACATGTGAGCATATTTTAATGCCGTCTTCATACATACAAATATATATGTGTGCGCATGCGTTTATACGGGGTATTACGCAAATGGTCGGGGAATATGCCTATGAAAATTACTTACATGAACACACGGTTTCTATCATATCCATCGAAGTGGTCGTTTACCCGTGTTTTGCATGCTCTTTTATAAAGTTACTACACAGAAAGGCGGCTGAAATGTTCGCACGACTCTCCGTTCGCCTGTTCATTTAAGATTTCTTTTGTTTTGAGCTATCATTACTTATATATATATATATATATATATATATATATATATATATATATATATATATATATATATAATGTAGTGGTTCCAACGAGAGAAAAGTATGTATATTAAAAAGAAGAGAAGAGAGGTGCCGCAAACGTTTTGGTTTTAATGTGGATTTATTTAGAAAAAAATATTATGCTTTGTTTTTACATAATTTTACGACACGTGTTTCTGGTCTCGCGACCGTCATCAGGTAAAAGTGGAGATTTCCATATTATTAAAAATAATTAATTTTCCTCATGTTCAATGTTAAATATTCTCGATATGAGACATTCTCTGTTTGTGTGTTGGTAATCTGAATTTTTTTCTTGAATTGGCATTGAAGAGTTCTGCGAAGAGGACATATATATATATATATATATATATATATATATATATATATATATATATATATATATATATGTATATATGAATCATTCATACAAAAAACAAATATAGAGGTTAATGATTTAAATGGCGAAAATACATCTTCGCAAACAATTTCAATAAGGTACACTAACCCCGAACCTGTATATGAATGATATGATCCTTGTTTATAAATTCCAATTTCATAAGGTCTTTTTTAGTTTTTACAAGCTTTCGTCTGTTCCTACAGACATCCTCAGGTATGGAAATAGATTTGTTCTTGATTTTTACTTCTCGGTAATAAGAGGACAACGAAAATATCCATGTAATACATATATATATATATATATTATGGTCATCCACATGCAGGCCTGTTTCACTGTATGAAAGCTCATAATTGTGGCTAGATATCCTGTTGCTTCAATCTGGGATCGAAACCCTATCGATTTGGCATCAGTCGGAGATACTACCCCTATTTTATGTATATATGTATGTATGTGTGTGTGGATACATGTATACTTATTTGTATGTCTGTGTATATATACACATAACTATGTTAATATATATATATATCTTTTGTTAGTTAGTTGTTACTCGTATCGGGGTTTTTTCTTTGGGCTTCAGACCTGCATCTGTGCGATTTTTTTGTCGGCAGAAGTCCATGTTTGTAGCTCTTTCTTTTTTTAAAACCTTTTTTTCCCTCGAGATTGATTTGATTAGCAAATCAAAAATTCGAGGGTTTTTCGAAACGAGTCTAGTTATCTATCTATCTATCTATCTATATATATATATATATATATATATATATATATATATATTTATATATATATCATTCATTCATCCTATAATTCTCTCGGACTCAGATCCATATTCAACCTGTATTTGATCCCAATATATATATATATATATATATATATATATATATATATATATATATATATATATATATATATATATATATATATATATATATATATATATATATATATATATATATATATATATATATTCTCTAATGGAAAAAATGGATCCAGGTTCGATTCCTGTCGGAGGCAAACTTTTTTCTTTAGTAGGTCTTCTCAACTTAGACCGGTTGTTATTAATTTCATTGGTTAGCCTTTAGAACAGTGCATTATTAATATTAATTCCACTGCATTCTTTTTTTTCAAGGTTTCTCAGTTGCAGTATCCTTAATTTGATTTTAATTCACAGTTGTTTTCGACTGACATAGCAGGATATGACAACACATCTATGAAATTCAAACACAGTATTGTTCAGGGATCAGAGTCATATTCAGTTGCCCAGCAAATGAAGTCAAATACAGAGTGATAATTGTGAAGAAAAAAAAAACAGAAATAGCACCTCAAATACTTTTACCCACTAAAATAACGTTTATTATCTATCTATCTATCTATCTATCTATCTATCTATCTATATATATATATATATATATATATATATATAATACAACATTAAAGACAGACTCAGGGCGACAGGCTGTTTCATGCTAGACGCAATCGTCAGGCGGCCTGGCGATTGCGTCTTGCATGAAACAGCCTGTCACCTCCGAGTGTTGACTTCAATGTTCACTTTTATATTTATATTTACATACGCTCTATCCCTGATAATGTGCACTTTATCCCATAAATATAGCACACGTTAAAAACATATTTCTTCATATATATATATATATATATATATATATATATATATATATAAAGGTGTATTTCAGCAACATGAACCAGTTTGTCTCCTCCGTGTGTTGACTTCAATGTTCATTTATATATATATATATATATATATATATATATATATATATATATGTGTGTGTGTATACACACACACACACACACACACACACATATATATATATATATATATATATATATATATATATATATATATGCAGCATATTTTAATTCAAGCATGTATGGTTAAATAATTTAGACGTATTATGTTTGTTTATTTTACTTTAGTCTTTTCAAGTCCACGAATTAATTTCTTGGGAGCTGTAGAAAATTGATCAAGAGAAATTCAAATATTTTCTTTCAAATAATTTTTATTTTCCCCAAGTACTTTCAATCTCATCCGAGACCATCTTCGGGGTTTGAATGTTTATAGATATGTGCGTAAACATTGTAAAATTAAAAATATTTACACCACTATGCAAGGGAGGTAACTTATGTATGTTATAGTCACATGTTTAAGAGGTTTTTGTAGTTTTTTAACAATGATAATTTATTATTTTAAAAACTTTGCTGCTATAAACTTTTACCAACTTTGTTATTATAGTCGTAGTTAACTTTATTTTGGCCGCGATTCTCTCATATAAAGGGCTTTTCATTTTTTTCTCATTTGGTGGAGCATTGATGTATTTTCGATTAATATCTGTCTAAACTGTGAATGTGAATATGAATGTTGCTTTAAATACGCTGATATTGAACTATGATCGTTTAAGTAAAACGTAGGCATTCTCGTCGTTGTCGTAAAACCAACAAACATTAAAATTTTTATCAGAGATGTAATCTCCCAAAATACATTTAAATTTATATATGATGTTGGTCTTTTGTAAAAGGCTTGTTGACGGAGACGATTTGTTATGAATGACTAAGTTGGTTGTATTAAATTTAGTATAGTATATAATTAATTTTATTTTATTTATTTATTTTTTTTGCTGGGATCAGTGCGGGATATATTAGTATTTATGAGTCTTTAGAGAATGTTTTCATCCTGTTTATAATTAGAATGCATTTGATTACAGTATAGTAGTTTGATATGTTTAGTGTTATTTAAGGATGTATTAAGTTCTTTTTGATATATGTAAATATTTCTAACATTCTCATCTCATTTTATCATCAACGATGTAATTAGGAACGTAATTATTAATGAGGGTTTGCTTAATACTTTTTAATTTGGTATGCAAAATCTTTTCCACGGTTTATTAAGTCTAGTATAATAGCTATTTTGTAATAGTTAGGGCATTCACTTTTATAGTTGAGAGTGCACGTGTTTATGCTAGTTATTTTATATGGTAAAGTAGTAAATGTATTATTATTATTGTCTATCAATAGATCAAGAAACGGGATTTTCTTGTTAAGTCCGTATGTGAAATTAAGGACGGGGATTTTTGAAAGATTTTTGTAGCTCATGTATTTCGCCTATGTTTTTGATTGAAATGAGAATATTATCTACATATCTTAAGTAAATGATTTTTTTTGTGGTACGTTATTTTCTAGGTTAGTCATATAGAAGTTGCTAAATGTTGGTCCCAGGATGGAGTCCATAAAAACACCATCGCATTTTACGTATATGTTATTTTGATGATCACAGAAGGAAACTTCTGTGGTGCATATCAAAAGTAGTTTCCGTAAAATATTAGGACTAATTTTTAATGGAGGTAGAGATGGATTATTGTAGATATTTTTTATAATTATATCGATCATTTCCCTATAACTGGAACGTTAGTGAATAAACTTTTGACGTCAAGTGAGGCTATGGTTTCCCTATTAGATTTTTGTATATGTGTGCGTGTATATGCGAGTGTTGGGAAGAGAGAGAGAGGGAGAGAGAGAGAGATGAGAGATTGTCACCAAGTCCTGTAGAAAAATGCTCAGACTGATATAGGCTCGTAGATGCCAAGTCACTTCTTTAAATAGACTACCTGCATAGATTCCTCGTCAGGGTTGAAGATGGATCCAACGTTTTATTATTACAGTCTGTTCGTTATGGAAACATGATTTGCATAAATAATCACTGACCCTTTTCTCGGTCAACCACTGTGACATGCCAGTGGCAAGAAATAATTTCCGATGGGACAAGGTTTGAGTATATTGATTTCCCTATTTTGAAATGGCCAAAATTAGTTTCAGAAGTAAAATCGAAACCGGTTCGCCGATTTCATTTGCCTCAGTGAAAGTCGTTGCACCACTTCACATCTCGGCATGTATTATATAGTTAGCTAGCTCGCCAAATAAATAAACATGGGCGGGGTTATTTATAAAATTCGGCTCTTTCTCTGGTTAAAGTTATTAATTAACTTTGGCATAAATCAGCCATCTTTACAACAGTACCTCTTTATCGCACTTGACGAATGGAGATATTTTTCTGTGTAGGCGGTTACTTTCCAGGTTTAAGCAGATATTTCGTAAATTGCTCATCTAAAAATAAATCGACACGAATCACTTTCTAGATCAATAGATAAATATAGACGGAAATATCTTTATTGAAATATCCAAACTACGGAAGATCTCAAACGTGCCATACTTTAGTTTAACATTCACTTTATCTGCTTTTATAATCTTTGTTCAACTTTGTCCATTTAACGAATCTGAGTTATTGTCTCACTTGTTTACACAATAAATATATTTATTACATAATTATGTAACAGCATAAAGAATTAATATTAGGTCGTTGGAGTACAAACCTACCAATACAACTGCTGACGTCATCCTTCTACTACCTTACGTTTACGTTTCTTAATAATAGTTACCTACAGTGTGTGTAATCTATGAAAATTAAAGGTCCTGCAAGATTGTAGAAGATTTGAAAATCTATCATTGACAGTCTATTATTTTTGAAATTCACAGTTGAAATGGTTAGATGTAACCGTAAGTTTTATTCTAAAAGACTCTTTTCTCGCACTTTTCGCTTGTGGAGATGGAGAAAGAGAGAGGAGTAGGGAGATGGGGAGAGGGAGAGAGAGAGAGTTAAATATCTAGCTTACTTAATATGGGTTTCGGGTTAGTTAGTTACATATTGTAATAGTAATATTAAACGTTTATCTACATGGAAACATTTGGCATTCATTGATCGTGAAGCCAGTACTGTTTTCGATTGAAATTTGTAAAATTTTTCTCTTAAAACAATATTTCAGGAACATAAGTTTCTCAAGTCATTCTTTCCAATATTGATGGAAGTTTCCTTATTAACATTTTATCTGAAGGTGTGTGGAATGCGTGGAATGTCCACATCTTGATTCTATCATTATTTTCTCTTTGACAAAAATTTGCTATCCGTTTTAGTTGTTGCTGCTGTTGGTAGTCCTCAAATGACGTGGTTTATGTTATTTGTTACAGTTTGTGATTCTGTAGCGCCAGTTCAAAATATTTAAAGAATGATTATATTTGCCAAGACTCTCCGGCTTCACTCGCACAATGTCATTTTAACCATTCATTTTAGAAAGCTGCAGTTACAATAAGTTTTTCCTTCTTATTTACCCCAGAAGATGATCTTGGAAATGATCGAACGTAGTTGGGTTATAAAAAAAACTACGGTGCCTTAATTTAATCTTAACATCAAGAAACTGATTAGAAAAATAGAAAGGATTATTATAAAAATAGACATGATATGTCTATATTATTTAATGAAACATATTTGAATGAAGATATGCTGCATATATATATATATATATATATATATACATATATATATATATATATATATATATATATATATATATATATATATATATATATATATATATATACAGTTAAATAGCAGGACTATCGGGCGGCATTTATGCTATTTACTGTGGAGGGCTGTTGATTAAGATTTCGGCTTGTCCAGGAATTTGTAAGTCTCTAAGTGTTAAGGGGTCCACCCCTTTTTCATACGAGTGGACTCGCCCAGTGTGTACTTCTACTGCTGCCGGTGAATACCCGGAAGTCAGACAGTGATACAGTGACAGTGATAGAGTGAGAGAGTGAGAGTGTGAGGTAACCGCGTTGTAGGAGTCACAGTTGCGAGCACGTAGACTCAGAAGGAAGTCCTACTTCGATACTGAATTTCCCAGACTGTATATATATTATTATTGATACTAACCGCATTTCTGGATCTACTAACAGTATTACCAATTGTATTATTACGTCAATACATTTATTTGCTATATTTCATTCCTGCGTTTGTCATTCATTTGAGACCAGATTTCATCACGGAATCCACAAAACTAAGTCTTTGCATATCCCCAATATTGCAAGTTCTTCTGGCTGGGTTTTCATTTGCACGCGACTTCCTTTCCTTTTCCTCGTTGCAGACAAGGCACTTTTTTTATTGCAATCTGGTGCTCTGTTGGCGGAGATTTCTTCTTGTGAAGCATAATGCTCTGCCGTATAAACAATAAATTACAGATGAACTCAAAACTGATCGCTGCATTTAAGTATTGCATTAATATTTAAGCTTACCTTTTAAAGGTTCAACGTTCCGTCGTCACTTAATTTAAAAGCAATTTGATGTACGTAGGTCCTTAATTTCCATACACGCAATTACTTTTATTTGATGGGTGACTTTCGCTGGATTTCACAATTAATTTCGATTATTCCCAAATTTATTTCTAAGTTATATAATTTGTTATCGTACAAAAGAAATTCGTCGCAAAAATCACGTAAAAAACTCGCCGAAAAACAATCGCAGTAATGAAAATTGGGAATCGAAAATTTCTATAACATGGGCTATTGAAAGTTAGCGAGTTGTGTCTCTTTAATTGAAACAGGGTGACTCACTGACATTCGCATTTATTATATATATATATATATATATATATATATATATATATATATATAGTTGTGTCCCTTTAATTGAAACAGTGTGAAATAGTGACACACTGACATTCGTATTTATTATATATATAGAGAGAGAGAAAGAGAGAGAGAGAAAGAGAGCGAGAGTGAGTTATGCCCCTTTAATCGAAACAGTGTGACACAGTGACACACTGACATTCGCATTTATATATATATATATATATATATATATATATATATATATAGAGAGAGAGAGAGAGAGAGAGAGAGAGAGAGATAGAGAGTTGTGCCCCTTTAATTGAAACAGTGGAACATAGTGACACAATGACATTCGCTTTCATTACATATATATAGAGAGAGTTGTGTCCCTTTAATTGAAACAGTGTGACACAGTGACACACTAACATTCGCATACATACACATACACACATATATATATATATATACATATACACATATATTTATGTGTATAAATATGGATAAATGCATATATATCCGTATGTTATCTATTTCTTAATGAGTGGCTATACCTTGTAAATGAGAGGAGCACAATAAAGATTATCAAAAAACTAAGTGAAGACGATGAAATGCAAGTTGAAACAACCTCCCCTATCACCGGCGTTTATTTAATGTTTCCACCATATTTGCACACAGTCAAGCAATCTATTTATCCACTGAAGCTCGTAATTTATCTTGCTTACTGAACAGATATGACGTTGGTCATGTTGGAGATCTCACTTGGTTAGGATCAGTTTGGGTAATTTCAACAAAACATTTATGTTATTTTTTTTCTCCCCCTTTAATTTTTACTTCTTGTTGAGACGGATAGTAGCGGGGGTTGGAACTTGGAAAGGGAGGCGAGCATCTTCTGTATCCCCTGATGTCTTAATGTTGAAGATCACGAGCTGACTTCATGCGGAAAAAAAAGGTGGATGAAATACCAATTACAAGCATAACGACATCAACATCTATTAAGACAGACAGACTCATAGGGACATGTCTCTGTTTTAGTATATAAATTGTTGTTGCCTTCCTCATCAGCAAGAAACAAGAGAAAATGATTTCTCTGTTTTCTGCAATTTCTTCACCGGCCTGTACTAATTGCTTTAAACTGGAGATCCGATCGCCCGCACAGAGTTCATTATTCAGGATTGTGGCTCCTACCTCGATAGATCACCGAGCTAAAACGAACAAGGCAACTGGTAGGATTACTGCATCGAGGATAGAATTTTTTACAGGGACAAAAGGGTCCAAACTGCCCGCATATTAACTCATAGCTGATGGTATATGAACACACACACCCATATATATATATATATATATATATATATATATATATATATATATATATAAATTAATTGATTTAAAATATGGTTTTTTCGCTACACAGTTCTAACCATGTTTCAAAATGGAAGCTAAAAGCCCAGAATTTAATTTTGTAATTAAATTAAAGACATTAGTTCCATTTCATCCTCAAGCGAATTTTGGAGTAACTTTTTTTTTAGACCATCATCAGGACATATTCATAAAACATCCGACGTTGACATTATATTAACATTAATACAGAATAATTGCATATTAAGATTTTTGTTTGTTTTTTCTGTATATTTTTCTTCATACTGTCGGATCTATATCCATATATTTGCTTACATATATATATATATATATATATATATATATATATATATATATATATATAATAAAATATGGTAGATATATAGTTTTAAGGTATGTTATATTTATGACCTGAAGATTGCGTTGAAGCATGAAAAAGACTGACCTCAGCTATGGGCGGATAAGCAGATTATGTTTATAATCTAATATGATATCTTGGTGTGTGTGTGTGTGTGTGTGTGTGTGTGTGTGTGTGTATTAGGAAAATTAACCCTTTGAGCCCTGACCACTGGTTTACCGGTGGTAGAGAAAAATGACGTAATGCACAGCCACCAGTTAAACACTGGTAGAGAAAAATGACTTCATCTTCAGCCACCGTTCAACTGGTGGCTGGACATGAAGTCATTTTTTTGTTGAACTTTTAACTATTTTTATATCTACCGTGAAACATTACACACCAATTATTTGCGATTTTTGACTCAGGAGCTCAAACAGAAGGGTTAAAATAGTTCAAGAACGCAGGGCTCAAAGATTTATTGACAATGCGGAAAAAAACTTTTTTGTAAGACGCGTTTCGTCCATTAGGGCTTCATCGGACTAGTGATATCGAGGTTGATGTAAATGGATATGCGTACACAAGAGAGGTGATGTCGAAATATTAGGTTGGTGCAAAAATAATGACGTAATAATGTCGTTTTTGATGTTAAAAATACGTCAAAAAACGACATTATTACGTCATTATTTTTGCACCAACCTAATATTAAAGTTTTTTTATATTTTGATAACATGTTTGGGTATAGTTTTGCCAACTTCATGTAGGTTCTATTTCTCTTTGTTTATATTTTTTAGTACTTTTGTTACTAACAAGAAATTATTATATTATATATATATATATATATATATATATATATATATATATATATAACGCTGTATTCCAGGTTTATGCCCTTAATACACTGTTTTACGATAGCGAAACCTGGACAACATACGTCAGGTAAGAAAATTGCCTGCAAAGCTTCCATCTCTGCTGCCTAGGACGTATCCTCGGCATCACATGGAGAGACAACGTTACCAATACTGTTGTGCTCGAGCAAGCGAACTCTTGAAGCATACATCTTTCCTTTGTCAACGTCGTCTTCGATGGCTGGGTCACGTATACCAAAAGATTTCTGGAAATCGTTATTGTATGTCTTCTTAATTTCTGTTTCTTTATTGCTCTCTCTCTCTCTCTCGCTTCTTAATAATGTTTACTTTTTCTTGTATTCTCTCATATTCACTTACCCTTTGCGTCTTAGTGGCTTTGTTGCCTTGGAGTGAAATGATGAAAAACGATTTGTATGCATGCTGTATATTTCTGTGTAACGAAGAAAAATAATTGTCATGGGTAGTCACTTCTTCAATAATAAAACAAAATGGCAAATATTTTCTCCAAAAACAAAATGGTAAACATTTTCTACAGAAACGAAATGGTAAACATTTTCTACAGAAACGAAATGGTAAACATTTTCTACAGAAACGAAATGGTAAACATTTTCTACAGAAATGAAATGGTAAACATTTCCTACAGAAACAAAATAGTAAACATAAACCTCTACACCGAGGCTATCTATAGAGAACTGGAGAATCTACCAGCATTAATTATCGTTTGTCTTAATCTTAACAATATAAGTAACGCGGATGAAACTGTGTTGATGACTGACTAGGAAAGAAAACTACAGAACCTCCTAGACATGGCTATTACAGGAAGCGAGAAGAAAGGGATTAACAATGAAGTGCAAGAAGAAAGAAAATATGGTCATTAGCAAGAGAAACAGACTAAGATATGAGTTACAAATTGGAGATGTCAAGATCAAGCAGGAGTTTAAATATTTTGGGAAATGTTTTAACAGAGGATGCAAAATGTAACAGTGAGATTCGAACATGCATGAAACTAGAGAGCGAAGTATTCCAAAAGCTAAGCAATTTGCCGAGGAATGGAAAACATTCGTTATAAACAAAGAAAAAAAAGTGCTGCATTACTATGTGGTATCCGTCCTCTTATATCGCAGTGAATGTTGGACAATCTTGACCCGAATGAGGAGAAATCTGAGAATAGCAGAAATGTGATTCTACAGAAAGATACTGAAAATTCCAAGGACGGAGTGAGTAAGCAACAACGAAGTTTTAAAGAAAATGGCAGCAGAAAAAAGACTTATATACAGACCCAGGAAAAGATGGCTGAAATACCTTAGACGCATAACGAGGAAGAAGAGCTTGGAAAACTTAACCCTCACTGGGCATACTGAAGACAAGAGAGACATTTACCTCACGAGTTTGCGTGAATGGATGGAGAAATGGATGGGAGCCTTAGCAAAGGTTCACAAAGGATAGGAAGTTATGGAAAGCTGTGTCCTGAAGGGAATAAGAGGGAAATATTTCTCTAGATGAACTGAAAGGTGCCTCTATGTATCGTAATGATTAGCGGGGCTAATCCTTATTGGGTGTGTCGTCATATAAATTTCGACACTAAATAACCTACGGGGAGCTGATATGTCGTAAAATCAACCAGACAATACTGAGTTGTTCTTTCTTTAGTCTGATTGACAACTAAGGATGAAGAGCTAAGTTTTCTATACTATTTAACCCATATCTGGTGGCGAGAAGAGATGGATTTATATCTTCGCCTTGGGTATTTGCGCGAATCGGATGGCTAGTCTCTCGTTCTGAACCGTAATCCATTACAACGACCGCACACTCGATAATAGTCGCAAAAATCCATGCACTCGTACACATATGAGTACATCAGCATACAATTATGTTCCCGAGTATGCAGGTCTTGCTAATATGCACTCATACAGCGGATCTTCTTTAAAAAAAACCCCCAAAAAACCTCTAATGTTATCTCTCTTCGACCATATAAAGAATATTCTCGGAAATTAGACTGATTAAAGATGACCTCTCAGCGTTTTTTTTTTAAATCACATTCCAAGATCCACAGTCAGCGACTTTCCACCCAGGCTTCAGAGAGAGAGAAAAACTGTGTGTGTGTGTGTGTGAGAGAGAGAGAGAGAGAGAGAGAAAGAGAGAGAGAGAAAGAGAGAGAAAGAGAGAGATAGAATGATGTCTGAGAGAGAGAGAGAGAGACTAAGTTCACGTCTCTCTCATTCTCTCTCTTTTCCCCTTCCATCTTTCCCCTCCCCACTCTTTACCACCTCTCTTCCTATCGCTTTTACTCCAATGTCCCGACCTCGAGTTGTTGTTTTAGCTGTTAGTTCATAAAATAAAATTACTTATCAAAATATACGAGATTCAATCTCAGAAAGTGAAAGGCAATATTTTTATTACGCGCGCACACACACACACACACACACACACACACACACACACATACACACACACACACGCGCGCACATACACACACACACACACACACATACACACACACACGCGCGCGCGCGCACGCGCATATATATATATATATTGAATGTTTGGGAAGGAACTCTTCTTTTATACCAGTTCCGTTGGATTTGATGAACAAAGAAAGTGTGTTTACAGAATTTGTTTCATAAGGACCAAGAGAGTGTAGAAACTGCCTCTAGACATTATTGTCTCAAGCGCTTTCGGCCAAGTCATTAGCTATTTTTAGGGGTTCATTGTTAGTAAATTTTGTGTTTGTATTCTAAGCTGTCTTATGTAGAATTTGCAATTCCAAGTTGGGCTGCTTTCATAAAACTCCCGAAAGCATCCCAACTTATATATATATATATATATATATATATATATATATATATATATATATAGAGAGAGAGAGAGAGAGAGAAGTTTAATTTTCTTTAAATTAATTTTGTCTTATTAAGTATACATGACACACACCACTAAAATAAACCAAAAGTAATCGGTAAATAAGAAGTACAAAAAATCAACACTTCCGATACGAAGCATAGAAAAAAGAAAGAAAAAAGAAATAAAGTAGGCATCTACCAAAAACAAAAAGCCCAAAAGGGCTCAATGTCTGTAGAAATCAAACGAAGACAGAGCTGTAACGACGCCAATCACCAATAAAACGCCCAGAAACTCCGCTTGAAAGTCATGATCCCGAGTTCCCCGCTAAAGCTAGCCTCTCAGATCCGTCTAATGATCGCCTGAAACACGAAGTTACGACTTTCGATCAAATTTCCTGAAAGCTTTCTTGGCGTTATATAAGGTTTATTTAGGCAGCAAGAATCCATCCAAACAAATTTCATTAAATTCCACCGACAAGGTCTGTTTATTCAACTTTTTATTATTTCTTTCCAATTTCCGAATGCGGAGTTGTACATCATGTGATTTTTTTTTTAAGTTTGAATGATGAAGCTACCAAGGCGACTTGGTAGTAACATGTAAATACTTGGGAACACCCTCAATCTGACTGGGTTACTTTAAATTAAGGTCTTTCATCTGGGCCCTTTCTGCATTTTTATGCTCTATTTATATAAAAACATGTCACCTTATCGTGCACATTTGTCTGTGATGCATGTGCATGGCATACTATTATCGGACTTGTTGTCATGAAGGGGGGGGGTATATTGGGCTTCGTATATTGTACCCCAGCGTCACATTGTTATAATAATAAATAATAATAATAATAATAATAATAATCTGCAACTTCTACGGGAAGGAAACTGAAAGAAACTAATATGAACACCACCCAGACCCGGTTACGGAGATGGTATTTATCAATTCACCCACAGGAATTGAATGTGGCACAAGGCCTTTTTAATGTGGGTATGTCCGAGCCCGTAGGCCCAGCCAAAAATAAAACCCATCTAAACCCGTCCAAGCGGGCTAGTTCCGTCAACCTCCCCGAACGAAACCCCACCCTTCGGCGGAGCTTCATCCGGGTTCCTCTCTGCAAGCAGAGAGTTCGACAGACACCCGGCTCGGCAGCTCACAAAGCACAGATACTACACTTTGATCCTAGCCACCGGGCCGAGCGGGTATTCTTTCTTTAGATACGGTTACGGAGATAGGAACTGTTACAATTCTATGGGACTACACAATACACACTGACAGAACAATCAAGGCCAACCGCCCAGACATTGTTATTAAAGACCACAAACAAAAACGGTGCCTCCTTATTGATATGACAGTCCCTGCTGACTGCAATGTATCTTTGAAGATATTCAAAAAGTTGTCAAAATACAAGGACCTTGAAACAGAAATCTCGAAAATGTGGCAT
>CAHIKZ030004467.1:1515000-1562500 GCA_903632075.3 Acanthosepion pharaonis | reverse complement strand
GTGTGCTACATTTTTTTTTTTTAGATTTCCACGTCAAGATCTTTGTATTTTAACAGTTTCTGAAGATCTTCACAAATACATTAGAATCTGCAGAGACTGCTATGTCAATAAGAAAGCACATCCTATTTTTGTAGTCTTTGATCACGATGTCTGAGCGATAGGCTTTGATTAGAACAATCAAAGCTAATCTGTGTGACAGTAAAGTCCCATAAAATTGTTGCAGGACCTAACTCTGTACTCTGTAATCGGACCTGGGTGATGTTCATACTCGATACAAGATGGTCAATTGTTTCTGGATATTTATAACAGAATCTGCATTTCGAGGTAACACAATTTTTCAGTATGTGTGCTTGGTAATTATTATTATTATTATTATTATTATTATTATTATTATTATTATTATTATTACTGAGCATTACCAATGCAGCTATCCTAACTGTGATGGGTAAAAAGATCCGCATATTTCTAACAGACTTATCTTTTGAATTCAAACGATTTCAGTTCCCAATGAGGATCAGCTTTGTCGGTTTCAAGCTGACTTTTCCCCTGGTAAGCACCATTTTGTTTGTTCTTGGGGTGGATCCCCCAAACAACCTTTTCAGACTGACACCCAATGGGAGATGTGTTGATATTGTGCACCCAGAAGACCTAAGGACCGACTTACAAGTTTTTTTGTTTTGTTTGTTTTTTTAATAAGTAACTCTGTTTTCCTAGTTATTATTTCTCCACTCAAATTTGACTAAAGCTTCCATGTGCCTTTTCTATAAATATTTTCAAGGTAATCGTTCTGATGAGCTTTCCTCTTTAGTACCTAGATTTTATGAATTTAAACGTACTAACACAATGGCGGTAAGGCTTCATAGTTTCACAGCTGAAATGTCTAGGCGTAAGCATAAGTGATTCCTTAAGAGGACGGTGGAAAGATGCCGGGGGTGCGGCGAGAGAAAAGTGGACAGTCAAAGAGTGGCAGTAGCACATCTGAGCCATAAGATACACCACACACATACGCGCGCGCGCATATAAACATTGTATCTGTACTGTACATTGCACCCAATTTATATAACAATTATAATGGGAAATACTGACATACTCAAATGACATGCAATACTAGCACCAAGAAAATCGAATCAAAAGTTGACTATACATTGGAGTGGGGTTACGGTCGTGTCTATACGTTTCAAGGGCGTAAGGTCTGCGTTTTGGCACGCATGGAGGCAGCAACCCCCAAAAGTTTGTGAACGGTTGCGCTAATTTAACAGGCATATATGCATGATTATTGCCTCATGCATGAAACTTTGAGTTGCATCCCGCTAAAAAAGAAGGAACAGCGATATAATTCTTTTAATATATATATATATATATATATATATATATATATATATATATATATATATATAATTTACTAATTTAAAAATAAAGTCCCATCGCTACACAGGAATTACGATGTTTCAAAAACTATACATTGGAGGGGCGTTAGTTTCTATACATTTCAAGAGCGTAAAGTTTGGGTTTTGGTACGCAAGTGAACAGCCAAAGAGTGGCAGTGGCACATCTGAGTCATGACATATCCACCACACGCATACACACACACACACACACGGATATAAACATTGTATCTGAATTGTACATTGTACCCAATTTATATAACAATTATAATGGTAAATACTAAGCTATTCATTTGACATGCAATACTAGAACCAAGGAAATTGAATCAAAGGTTGACTAGACATTTGTGCGGGTGATAGCTTTTGGGTTGTGTTTTGGTAGAGATGGGGGCGGCATGCTAACTGTTTCTTCTCTCGCACTTCTCGTTTGTGGAACTCACTTCCGGATTCTTACTTCCCAGTCAACTTCGATCTTCAAAAATTTAAGTTGTCTTATGTTTTCTTAATTCTTGTTCCTTTATTGTTCCTTCTCCTTAATCTTTTCTTTTTCTTATATTCTCTCACATTCAGTAACCACCCCTTGCGTCTTAGTGGCTTTATTGCCTTGCTTGGGGTCAAATGATTAAAGAAAACACCCCCGTCAGTGTTGCTTAAGAAACTAAAAAAGCGCGTAAAATTAAAGAGTTATCAACCCTGTTATTCTATAAGGTATTCAAGAATTTACCAATTCTATTAATTTACTGACGCTGGAATGTCGTTGTTTACTATTTATTAGATTCAAGCATAAAACTTAAGCAAAATCAGTATTAATTAATGTGCAAAATGTGCAAAAATTAACCACCCTGAGAACTGGACAAATTTCTAAGTTTCGTATAATGCATCATTTCCTTTATTTTATTTTTTTTTTTTGAATGTGTGCATTGAAGAATATTTCTTTTTACAGAAAAATCAATATTTTCATGTTGAAATACTGTAAATAATATTTCCACCACCTGCCATGTGCTGTTGTATTTTAAGTTTCTACCCAAATACTGGGTATACATGGTAGCTGTTGTTGTTGTTATTTGTATATGTAATGTTTCCTGCTTTGTATCCTGTAGAGCCGGGTTCAAACTATGCTCCTTAGTCCCTATAAGAGAATTGTTATTTAATTGATAGCACTTTTCTTAGTATATGGGATATTCCTACAAGGGCAATCTTCTGGGCAACTTGTATGTTGATGTTACCTGGGACACTGTTAGTAAAATTGTTCATTCCTTTTCTCCCGAGGCCCAGAGCTCCGATTACTATTGGTACCGTCTCAGTCTTCATTCCCCAAATCCTGTTAATCTCGATTTCCATGTTCTTGTTTTTTCATGGAGGTGTTTCTGTCAGATGTTACCGCTATGTCAATAAGTATATTTCTTGTCCTTTATGATAATATCAGATCTGTTTTCTTTTATTTCCTTGTCGGTTTGAATTGGCATGTCCCAGAGGATAGTTACATCGCTATTTTGGGTAACTGGGTCTGGTTGGTGCTCATACCATCTCTCAGTGGTTTCGATTTTGTGCTTCTTGTATATCTTCCAGTGCATCTGTCTATATTTCTGAGATGTGGTATTACATACACCATTTACATAGTCCGGACTATCGTCCTCATCTTTGTTGCCATATTTATCACAACGTTTCGGCCGTTTTACGCTCCGGCCTTCTTCAGGTGGTTGGAATGTAGAACTGAACCCTTTATTTCGCTCGCTGGGGTAGACTGTTCTAGTTCCACATGCCATGTCTAATGGATGTCAGTTATCAGTTATCTCCTGTTAATTCCCCTCTCCAAGTTCTCTACCGCCTTAACCAGGTATTGAACTCACAACTTATTGGTTCCTGTCAGTGGATCTAGCCAACGCCTTTATCCACTGTGCCATGTGTTCTTGAGGACACCTAGCACATCTTCCAGTGCACATATGTCGCTACCTTGTTATGTCTGTCGGTTTATTATTATTATTATTATTATTATTATTATTATTATTATTGTGTTCACGCCAAATTTCTGGAAATTATTGCTGGATACTGAGTTACAAAAGGTCCCCCCGGTTTTCCAGGCCCTTTCCCATTATCCTCGTAAATTTAAGCAATTCTGTCGTTTGGACGTTTGGCTGCCTCTCTTTGGATTTCTAACTCCTATAATTTTGGTAAGGTTATGTTTTTTATTCTGTTACTTTGTTTTGGCTTGTGTTTTCCTAGTTCCAAGTTTTTCAGTTATCATGGTCACTATCCTGACCTTGGCGTTAAAAAAGATTGTCCTGATATTTTCTGTTTCATTTCTTTAACGTTAACCATGAGGGCTACCGGAAGAACCATAGACCATAGATAGACACAGGTCAGATTTATACTTAAGTCTCTTGGGGGACATAGGTCATATTTATACTTGAGTCTATAGATATACATAGGTCGTGTTTATACGCGAGTTTATAAGCAGGCAAAGGTTATTCTTAAGTTTAAAATTAGATTAGGCAAAGTTTACACGTGAGTCTATAGGCAATCACTGGGCGTCCATATCGAAGTCCACAAGTATTCAGGCGGTCCGGGTTTCTTTTGGAAGAGGTATCTTAACTCTCTGTGGAAGCATTGGCCTGAATAACTGATACTTAGCATTAGATCAATGTATAAATTTTTTAAAGATTCTATTCGTGTTATTATGGTAAAATAGCAACTTAAAGCGGCTAAGCTAAGCACACATTTGACTTTAGACTTTTTTTGTTATAATAAACACTCCCTTCATTTCTTTTTCGCTCGCCATCTTGGAAATGAGTCACGTGTTGTTTCAAATTCACCCTCCCTAACATCTGGCATTATTTCACTCAGTCAGTCTGTAATGATTGGTCTCTCTAACTTGAAGAACTCTCTACTCTTATTGTTATTACAATTATTGTATATTGTAATGGTTCTGTCAGTGTGAGTTGCTTTTTCTCTTATAGTCACTTCTTTAGATCATGTTTCTGTACCTCACAATGTCTATTCAACCTTCAAATACACTTAACTAATTAGTATCTTAGTATCGACCACACCTTAACTATAATTATAGGAAAATACCACTAAGAATATCGTCGCCACCCTGCATAGCCTGGTACAAAACTGTATGGCGGAGTTGACAGTCACTTAATACTGACTCCATAAATTGTCTTCCACAAGCAAAGAAAAAAAAGTACAGCCTTATGAAAATTAAGTGAACACGAAGGGATCAAATTAATTGGAAACAATGCATGAGCAAAAGAACGTGAAGACAAAAAATTCTGACTTCAATAAGAATTAAAATAAATATTTTTAACAAATGATACAAATTCTTTATCTTTGAAGACGTCGTAACATGCAATGGATATTTCTCATTGAACAAGAAATTAGAGTAAGTCGGCGAAGAAAGTGAGGCATGAGAACGGAGGAAGGAAGGCATGTGTATGTGCAAAGCGGACAGCTGAATTTCATTGGCTGGACGGCTTGTGCTTTCACAGAGAGAGGGAGAGAGAGAGAGAGGGGGGGCTCGGAGAGACGAACGAAAGGACTGGACTCTAACTCTACTGTTGGACAGCGTTCTTTATATTGTTCGTCATTTTATTAGTAGGATCCGATACGCTGTTTTGGGGGAGCCGTTCTGGTTGGTCTATAAATCTAAGGAAAGTGTTTCTTTTTAAACTTTTCCAATTTTTTAAAATCATTTTCCCACACACTGACATTGTTCGTTATTTTATTAGTAGAATCCGATACGCTGTTTTTGAGAGCCGTTCTGACTGGTCTATTAATCTAAGAAAGGTGTTTCTTTTCAAACTATATTAACTTATCCGAATGTTGTCGACTGAATAATTTGAAGTCTGGATCACAAGAAAGAAACCTCTTTAATTAGCTCGAAAATAGTTGTTCATTAGAATAAGTTATTACAATTGGTATTAACAAAAAGTTCTCAGAGATTTTTTGTTATTCGTATGAGCATCGTTGCATTTTTGAACGACCTGTTGCAGCAAGCAAGTTTTAGAAATTATTACTGAAGCAATTTTGAGCATCATGTTTGTAACCTAGTGTCAGTGTGAAGCATAGAAAATACCTACGAAGAAATCCTATAGACACAATATATGTGATCTTTTTGTAAATATTCAGATATATATGGGTGTAACATGTCTGCTATCCTCCCACGCAATTATAAGCCTGTTCATAAGCCAGGTTAACTAAAGTTTACCGTGTCTTTCCGGGAATTTCACGCATCACTTGAAATCACACATCACCTGAAATCATGACACCAGTGATTTTTTAAAACCATTTTCTTTTACTTTTTTCTTCCTTTGAGGAAACCATTTCGTGTCTTAAGTTCTAGTAAATAATGGATAGGAAAAGCAGGTTTGTCTCCAAAATGTCAATGTATCTAAAGAAGAATGAGATCAATTTCCTTACACATGAAGAAGAGACTTGAGGCAGCAGACTTGAGTTTCTACTGAAGGATGCTGAGAATCCCATGGACAAGACATGTGAGTAACAAGGAAGTTTTTAAGAAAGATGGATCCAAAGAGGATACTTATACTTAGAATCAGAAAGAGATAGCTGAAATTTCTGTGACACATAATGAAGAAAGAGCGCTTGGAGAATTTGAAACTCACAGGGCATATTGATGGCAAGAGAGACAAAGGGAAATAGCGAGTAACCTACCTAACGATCTTGAGTAAATGCATGGCAGAACATGAACTGAATGGAATAATAAAAAAGACAAACGTTGCTTAGAGTTAATAAAGATAGAACATTGTGGAGAGACATGATCTGCCAAGTCTTGAAGTAACACGGTACATAGACGAAAATCGAAGTCGAATATTCCTAATCAAACAAACAAGAGAGAAGAGATTTATATAACAAACTTCCAACTCCATTCTGATCTTGTACAGTACTGAGAACATATCAAAGCGAACATAGCAGTTACAATTACAGGATTGGCGTAACATAATCTTACAAATCTATTTGGCCCTTCGTCCATAATAAAATATATATATATATATATATATATAAACTGCTTCATCAAAATTACAGGTCTTATTTATACTTGGTCTATAGATAAATATAGGTCTTATTCATACTTGGGTTTTTAGATAAGTATAGGTCTTACTTATACTTGAGTCTATAGATCAATATAGGTCTTATATATACTTGAGTCTATAGATAAATATAGGTCATATTTATACTTGAGTCTACAGATCAATATAGGTCATTTATACTTGAGTCTATAGAGCAATAAATGTCTTATTTATACTTGAGTCTATATATAAATATAGGTCGGGTTTACACTTGAATCGATAGGTAATATTGGTCGAGTTTATACTTGATTTCATAGGCAGACTTAGGTCGTATTTTTCCGGGAGTTTATAAATAGACAGATTCCATGAACGGATATGTCCAGGAAAAAATAATCAACAGAAATTACTTCAGGAAATCGGAGAGCTGAGCTCGAATTTCAGTCAGGTTTGGTATATTCACTTACGTGCAAATACTCTTGAGAAAGGCATGAATCCAACTCCTTTTCTCCCAGCTATGTGTTTAATAGTAAGACCTGCGCCAGAATATATATTTTTATCTTAAAAAATTCTTACAATCCCAAAATATGTTTTACCTGTAAATAACCTTAAAAGGTTGATAAGCCGTAAAAAACAAATCAATCAACTTCAGAGGAAATTGTTCAAAATCAATGATGATTATGACAATGCAGTCTTTTATGTATATATTAAGCTTTGGGTGGCGTTTAGTATGGCTATTATTTGACATGTTTAGTTGTGCCTCATTTAACGCTAGCCTGAAAAAAAAACTGACTTCAAAGAATTTCGAGATGAAGTGAAGGGAAAGAAAAACTTCTCCACTCTCCGAAGTCCGGATGTCAAATGACTAAAGTAGACCTACATAAAAGTATAAGACCAAAACAGAAAAGTGTAAAGGTAATAAAAAAAAAATAATTATCATCCAATCACAATAAATATATTCGACCAATCAGAAACGTTACTGAACCGCATTTGAATGTCTTTATACTATTCTCACCATCATCACTGCTCACACATTGACACTCAGAAACTCGCAATACACGTCAAGGAGGCGATTCGAATATTCTTTGCTAACATAGCGATTGAGAAATGACTATTTAGCTTACCGCTCAGCTGTAATCAAATAGAGACTATGATGTAGTGAACACAATCGTCTCGGCATGATGAAACCAGATGAATATCAAATAGTTAAGGACCAAGAAAGAGGGTTTCGAAAAATTAGGAAATATTTATGGTGGTTGACTGCTATTTTGGGTTCTATTTACTGGAATTTGATCGACCCTGTTTATTATAAGAAATATTTTAGCCTTCATTTCCGTTCATTATATATATATATATATATATATATATATATATATATATATATATATATATATATATAAAAAAGTCTTAAACACAAATATTCCATGGTCATAATTTATTCCATTGGAATCGTAAATACGATCCAATTCACCAGACCTACAAATTCAAAAAAGAAAACAGAAAAAAACAACTCCGGGAATAAAAATAAAATTTAGTGAAAGCGTATGTATGAGAGTGTGGGACGAATGTTAGAGTAAATGAAAGCTATAGAGAGGAGTAACAGAAGAGAGAAGAACAGGAGAAGAACAGGAAGGTCTAAAGACTTCTCTCTGTTAAATTTTAGCCCCCCCCTTCATCTTTAGACCTTCCTGTTCTTCTCTCGTCTGTTACCCCCTCCTATAGCTTTCATTTACTCTAACATTCGTCCCACACTCTTATATATACACTCTCACTAAATTATGACCATGGAATATTAGTGTTTAAAGCCTTTTTATTATATCATTACTCTGTCCTGGACATTGAGTTCTACCTGGATTCTATCCTCATGGAATTATTTTTATACAAATATATAAGTATGTGTATGTATGTATATATATTCATATATTTTAGATATATGATTGCATATGTATGTGTATATTTACCACCAATTTATCTACCTATATATATATATATATATATATATATATATATATATATATATATATATATATATATATATATATATATTGTCATCCACAGCTCTTCAGTGTAAAGAGACGTCCGATTACCCGGGTCTCATCATCGGAAAGCGAACGTTCTAAGCACACGGATGCATTCGCTCTCTCTCTCTCTCTCTCTCTCTCTCTCTGTCTGTCTGTCTCTCTCTCTCTCTCTCTCTCTCTCTCTGTCTCTCTCTCTCTCTCTCTCTATATATATATATATATATATATATATATACAGATAGATAGATAGATAGATAGATAGATAGATAGATAGATATGAACAAGTTTCTTTAAAGATCATAGAAAATTCTATATTTTGCACCATTTTCCTGGTTTTGGATGAGAATTTAAATATAAGTTCACCGATGTTTGAGTAATTTCGAATTTGATAAACGACCGTAAAGGAATGTTTGTTTTGTGCTACGTCCATTTCATCTATTTTTCAAATATCATATCTTCTAGCGTTATGTCGGTATTTTTTTAATGTTGCGTCTTTACGCGTCACTTGGCATTGCCGGGTGGATTTTCAAAAGATTTTTCTTGTATAAACGAAAAAAAATGTGGAAGAGAGTTTCACAAGAGAAAAGAGCGATAGAGGCATCTAATAGTATAGAACTTACGGTTACATCTATCTATTTCATTAAGTCTAGGTACTATATATATATATATATATATATATATATATATATATATATATATATATATCCTGAAAAATTTATTTCGATTGAGCTCTGTGGGGAGGAATTGTGGATTTGTAAACAGTGACTATTACGGATAATGATGCAAGACTCTTCGTTAAATCGAATGGAGTTCTCTCAGTCTAAAAATAAATACGCTTAAATTCACCTTCATCCCTGTCGTGCGCCAACGACTTAGTCGTAGACAATATATATATATATATATATATATATATATATATATATATATATATGTCATCCACAGACAAACTGTTTGATGTATCACAGCTCATCAGTGCGGCTAGATGTACGGTTGCTTCTAGTTAGGCGTCAGTCAGGGATTCTTGACATATATATATATATATATATATATATATATATATATATATATAAAATATAAAGGAAAAAAAGGAAAATAGTTTTCCGTCTATTAAATCAATATATAAAACTCAAACTTTTATTGAAAAGGTCAGCTGGGTTTCAGTGCTTCGCTACAAAATTTTTACTACATGAAGACTAGACAGATGCCTGACACCTGGAGATCTGTTGCCTATGCAGTACCTCCCATCGGGTTAAAAGTCATTGGCCTGCTTATAAAAGTGGGTAATTTCTGAAAAGACCACCTGTAAAAATAAGCGGGTTTCCAAATTTAAACACTAGGCATGTGCCGCATTCCGTTTAAGTGGGTGGACGAGGTAAATAAATACCTACAATTTAACACGGTCTTAGCGTCTGCTAGGCTGACCACAACAATTTTAACAATCATCCATGTAAACCGCCTCTTTTTCTTTTTGTTTTTTTTTCTTTGTTTGTTTGACCCTCCGCCTCGTGTCTCTTTTCAACTCAAATAATCAAATAGATTCTCTTTGTAAGATACGAACTAAACTTGCCAAGAATATAAAGTTACATAAAATGATTTCCGGGCGTTCTGTCATTATTAATTTTAATTTTAATTTGAAAACTTGTCATCTTTTTTTACAACTAGAAACTTGAATTAGGCGGAGAAAATAAGTCTAAAGAGAGCGAGAGGGTCGTGAGAGGAGAGAGGCAGTTAGGGGATAATTTGGAAAGAGGGAGCAAGAGAGAGGTATGTATATATATATATATATATATATATATATATATATATATATATATATATATATATATGTGTATGTGTGTCTGTGTCTGTATGTGTGTGTATGGGTGTGCCTGTATATATATATATATATATATGTGTGTGTGTGTGTGTGTGTGTGTGTATGTAGAGAGAAAGAGAGAGAGAGAAAGAGAGAGAATTAAAGCCAAATTTGCCCCATCAGTAAACTTTGGTATCAAATATAAGTGCCGTCAGGAATAGTCATGCGTGTGGAAAATCTTTCAACTTATAGAATAAACATGCTGGCTTAAATAGCTGTTCCACCGGGAATAATAAGCTTTTTAAACTGGGACACTAGTAATCGCGTCGCGTATAGCAGTGCATAAGCTACCTTACGAGCTTATGTAAATGGTTGGCAGAACAGGGATTAGGAGAGATAGCAAAAAGACAAACTTCACTTAACAAATCGACAGGAAGTTGTGGAGAACTATGACCGCCCACGCCCCGAAGGAACACAGCACACAGAAGAAGAACCTTAGTCCAAAAATTAAATTAATATTTTATATTATTGAGTGAAAGAGCAACGCGCGAACAAAGTGACGATGCGGTACAAATATACGATGACCAATTTACCCATCATGACATCCAGTCTGATACGGGTATACCAGGTCCATGCACCACAGCCAAATGTGCGCAATCTGGTGACAAATTTTGATAAAGGAGAGGATGGAAAGTGTGATAGGGAAACCTGAAGAGGCATTGGGTTGACGAAAGTTGTCTTCCAAAATCTAACAAAATATTAAGACAGAAAAACTTCGTTAAGAACTAAGAAAAATGTACTGAACTGTTATTTGATACCAGTCTTTCAAGATGGCACTGAATACTGGACAATCTCCTCCCAGATGAAAAATAGATTATGAAGCAACAGAAATGTTGTTCTACAGAAGGATACCAAGAATATCATCGACTAAACATGTGAAAAACGACGAAGTTTAAGAGAAAATAGAAACAAAAAGAATATTTATATCTAACATGAGAAAGATACAGTTGAAATTACTAGGGTACATAATGAGGAAAGAAGGCTTGGAAAATTTGACATGTTAGATGGACCAATCGCCTTTTCCCAAGTTATTCTTTTTCAAAAAAGGATCACATATGTCATATTAACCGAATCCCATATATCCTTTTTTTGGGAAGACGGCCCTTTTCATCTATCTATCTATCTATCTATCTATCTATCTATCTATCTATCTATCAGGACAGATTGAAGGCAACAGGGAGAGAGAAAAAGTGGGGCCCATTTACAATTAACTTCAGGTTGGGTAACCCGGTTTGTTCAGACGGTCACCGATTAAGCGTGTTTCCAATATCTACACGTGACTCCGAAGTCATGTTTGCAGTCTCAACGCTCAAGCAATCCTCACAACACTGGGTCATCATGTTTTCCTATTACTCCCGCCCATTAACAGATATGAACATTGTGTCAACCCTTAGAGGACATTCCAAACTGATTATGCTCAGACAACTGACAAGGAAATCTGTGGTACTGAACGGGATATCTATTGTAGATGATCGTAACTCATCGCTACAAAACATTGACGTGTTAGCAACTCCAATCAATTAAGATCCGAAGCCACGAGAGCCATTCATGATGTAGAATCGGGGAATTAATTATTATTATTTATTATTATTATTATTATTATTATTATTACTTCGAGTTTTCCTGTTTTGCTCTTTGAAGCAGTCCTTTGCCAACTCTTTTTACTTAGAGCTGAGATAAAGAAAGGTGTCCATGTGCTCAATCTTGATATCTCAGATAGTGAGGGATTTTCTAGGATTTTCTTAATAAATGCATCAGTATACTTTTTAATCCTTCTTATTACGGTCATATCACGTTGAAATACCCGTTCCCGTTCGATCACTGAAGGTAAGCAACGTCGAACCTGGCCAGTACTTAGCTGGGTAACCGCTTGGGAATACCAGATGTTGTAAGCTTGAATGTGCTGGTGGTGTAATAGATAATGGCTCGGAATTGTTAATTGGTGAGCCGAGTTCCAATTCCACTTGGGTTCGTTATATTAACTTGCGCGCAAATATCCTTAGGTAAGGTATCAAGCTTCTCTCCCCAGCTATGGATTAATTAGTAAGACTTTTATCCTTAAACCATTATTAGCTACCCCCACCACAAAAAATCTTTCAATCTAAAAATATATTTGGCTTTAAATAACCAAAGGGTTGATAAGTCGTAAAAAAACGAATCAATCATAGTTGTGCTCTTATTATTATTATTGGAGTAGTTTTTTGTGTTGAAATGCTAGATTCTTGCAATTTCCAACTCCTGTTTTTATGTTTTGAAGGATTCTCACATTTTTAGCTGAGATATTTTTATCAGACAGGATGGTCAAGACGATGAAATAGCACTTAGATTTGTTTAGGTCTTTTATTATTGTCTTGCCGTTTGTATAATTCAGTCGGTATGTATGGTGGACTCACAGAGCACTAACATTTTCACCTTCTAGCGGTTGGTGGTTATTTGTGCCCATACCGTTTTACTACGGGTCGAAGGTTTTAATTTTGGCATATCCTCTAATAAAAGTATTTGCCTACCATATCAAGCTACCATATATAAATTTGTTTGGAGTTCCAGTGTTTCTCAACCTTTTCTTCTTTCTGGCCTATTTTTGGTATCAAAAAAATTTCAAGCCCACAAATAGAAATTCCATGTAACAGGAAATTCATTTTATTTACAAAAGCAAAATCTAGTAGAAACTATAAAATCTAAACTAAAACGATTGAAGGAAGGAAATTTAAACTCAATTTTAACCATATCAGACCATAAAATCTAAAAGTGGCATTGACTGTGAATAAAAAAAAAGCTTAATAAATTATAACTAACTAACAGTGGAGAACGTGGATTAACGGTCCTGATATAAGACAGATAAAGTAATGCTTTCAAAAACTAAAATAACATTTTCGTTAATTCATTCCGTCATATTGTAACTCAATAACTCACATTAAATGTATAAAAAATGGTGGTCTCAAATAAATGCAAAATAAATTAAATAAATATGATGTCTTTCTATCGCGAACAATAAAAAAATGCTACAAATCAAGTTGAAAATATGATTTATTATAAGAAAATATCGGAAATTTTATTTAAATAATTTCTAAATTATTTGCTTTAAAAATAAAGTAAAGCAGTTTGTTTTCATAATATTACTCCAGTCAAAAAAAAAGGTACTTCTGGATTATCTGCCATTTTTGAAAATACTGAATATACTTGACTTTTATGATCAGAGTTTTACGCAAAATATTTGAGGTCGCACTATTCATAGGTGATTTTTTGGAGAGATTAAAATCATGCATTTTTAGTAAACGGTTACACTATACACCATGTAAAAAATTTTCTGCGGTTGCATTAAATATGAAGTCGACTTATACTGGAGTATATACGGTAATTTTGCAACTTTTTTTTTTTTTTCACATATACAAATGTGTATAAATATCCTATTTGATTCTTAGGTTATATTTATTTCTCCAAATGAACATTTATCGTATTATTCAGGTGGCATGAACGCAGTAGCCTGCAGGATGGCGTCGAATGGGTAGTTGCCTTTTCTACGTGATGTAACCGTAAGTTTTATATTAACAGTTTTTTCTCTCGCACTTCTCGCTTGTGGAACTCTCGTCCGGCTTCTTGCTTTCCAATTTCTGATGGTACTTGTTGGTTATCATTCACCACTTTTAAAATTAATTTTGCTACTTTTTCACAAATACAGATGTGTAAAAATATACTATTTGATTCTTAAATTATATTTATTTCTCAAAATAAAAAAATATATATCGTATTATTCGGTTGGCACGAACGCGGCAATAGCCTGCAGGATGGCGTCGAATAGGTCGACTTCATCGGTTAGTTGCCTTCTCCACATGAACACAGCCAGGTAGGTCTCAAGATGTTCTCTTGCCTTTCCTCGATTAGGCTTGTTCTTCCACTTTGCTGATCCCAACAAAAGTTCGATATTCTCAATATGGACTCTGGAATCTGCAGCAACGAAATGATTAACATTAATTAAAAGGCAGCGGCAGATAACTCACAAGAAATTCATTTTAAAAAGTGCTGAAATATTACCCACAAATACTCGAAAAACAATAGAATTTCAAAGCCCGCCCATTTTCCTTGGGTCAACTCCAGGTTCATTTTAAAAATTCATGTACCTAAAAACCCACGTTGAGAATAACTGGGGCAGAACACTATGATGTTCGATAGTTTCCTCACTCTGTAAACAAATTCAATCCTTTAGATCAGTCATAATCATTAAAATATGTGCCTATGACATGTGATCTTTAACGGCTGGGATGAATCATTCTGTTTCCGGTTTCAACCAAGAGCTTCAAAACCACAGACAGGTCAGGTTTTTTTTCAACACTATGGTCTTGTGCTATAGCAATAGGCAACTAGAAAACATTGGCGAAGAGTGATGGTAGTTAAAATAATAACGGTGTCAACGGAAAAACCGTACTTTTGACACTCCGGTTTTCTTTTTACGTGCACGAAGGTTCAAGGTTATCTATCTATCTATCTATCTATCTATATATATATATATATATATATATATATATATATATATATATATATATATAAAAGTGGTCTGTTTTTATTTAAATTATTTGCTCTGGATTTACATTGGGCTCTCTGGATTTTATCCTCTTTAGGTTTACCCATACGGATTACCTAGTTTTTCATAAACTATATATATATATATATATATATATATATATATATATATATATATATAGTTTGACAGTTTTACAAACTTTATGTCCAGAAAAGAAAACACTTGCATGAACACAAATAAATAAACATAATCGCAGTGGCTTGTTAGTCGCCTTTAACGAAACTTGTATAAAAGAGGGAATGATGCCCAAATACACAGTCATATATATATATATATATATATATATATATATATATATATATATATATATATATATATATATATATATGGAAAAAAGTTTCTTCGTGACGCGTTTCAAATAAACTTTTTCCATTTTGTCTTACAATTTCCTCAATACTGTTCTTGATATATAAAATATATAACGTTATATCATATATATATATATATATATATATATATATATATATATATATATGTCATCAATAAACCTGGCTAATGATGGGAAAAAGCTTCATATTTTAACCAATAATTACTTATCAACTATCTTTTTCCTTTTTTTAATGCGCTTAACACAATGCTAACCCACAGTTCGAAGATTGCCCAGTATTAATTCCAAAGCGAAACCCTGTTAACAGCTTTGATAAGCTACAGATTACTGACCCACTCTTGTACATATAGGAAGATTGTCTTGTGCCAGCCTTGAAAATCAATTTTTAATCTGAATGTCGTTGATTTGAAATTTTTATACACAACAATTTCAAACTCATAGAAGAATCTGTATACAGAAGGATACAGATGTAGGTATACAGTACTGAAAAAAAAACGTGCGCACAAAACGTATTCCTCTATTATTACTCTATACCTACTTTTGCACAATCCTCTCGTCTTACTGTATACCTACTTTTGCAGCCAATTCCAGTTGGGTTTGTATATGTCAGGAGTGGCCAAACTTGTTTAATGTCAGAGCCATCTACAATAAAATTCAGATGTTTTGAGATCTGCAAGACATGAACAAAATTTACACATACGTTTTTGTTACATACACATTAACATTAAACTCTCGTTTTAATCCAATGCGATCTCAATTCATAACCAATAAATAATTATAAAACTCGAAATTTTTCTTATTTATCTTTTATATTAACTATGATGAAAAAAGAAGCTCAGCCAACATATTTCCACGAGCCGCATATTAAAGATCATGTGGCGCATGTGGCTCACGAACCGCGGTTTGCCCACGCCTGGCATATGTGTTTGCTTAATATATATTTTTCTGAAAGTAGTTTTATTGAATTATACTGATTTAAATTTGAATGAAAATCAATCGGAATGTCAAATTTATAAGAGGATTTTGAAAAAAAAAATCTCTTGTTTAACATGTTTCGCTAAGCAAACAGTGTCATTAAAAAAATGGACTTTATTTCAACCAAATCTACACTGGAGAGACAAAAAGTGATTCCCATTAATAATACGAACGCTGGAATGTTTTTTTTCTTTTAACTGTAGATTAGATTCACAAAAGATACAAAAAATCTTAAAACAAATTAATATATAAATAAAAACTGAGTTAAAATGAATAAAAAACAATCAAATTAAAAAAACAATATAATTAAAGTAAAAACAACAGCGTTCAAATGACTAAAATGAATCGTGAGGGTCGAGTTCGAATTCCAGCGCAAATACTCTTGGGAAAGTAACGAATCCATTTATTCCCCCAGCTGTGGGTTAAATAATTATTATTACCCCCCCCCAAAAAAAAACATTCACTCGCAAAAAAAAGAAATTTATTCTTACAATCCAAAACTTTCGGCTTTGAATGGGTTGAGAAACCGTAAAAAAGTCATTCAACATAAAATTACGAATAAAATCAAATCCATATTTTGATGTTACTCTTTGATCAGTGAAACATGTCAGAATAAGTGTTTTCCAAACTGTCTTATATATTTACCAAACATTTATACTGCAGTGTTTCAAACCCTTTATCAATCTGGCAAAAGCTAATGTTTAATTGAAAATACATTATCTCATAGCGACCGCCTTTACTCTTTTAAGTGTCAATCAAAATTGGCAACGTCGGTATTGTTAGATACGATCCAAGAAGCACGCTTGAGCAATAAGCAAAGATTTGGCGGTAAAATATCAAAATATATTTTCTGTCTAATCAAATGCGATGTTGAGAATCTATTTCTGAAATCTTCTCTGGAACGTACCCAAAATCTATATAAGCAAACTCTCATATCAACACTCTTTTTTTTACTGAGTCACTTTAAAGCTATTAGTATACGTCTGCTTCCAAATCACAGCACCCCACACTGTAACAAATCTCAAACCTTTGTATCAACTTGGACAAGTTTATTAATTTATTTCATTGAATAATAATTCTATATCTCAATTTAATTACAAAATGAAAAAAAAATTGATTTTCGTAGCACAGTATCAAAGAACTTTATTCACGATACTTCATTAATTTTTAAAGACTGAATCGTCATGTCACGCCATGAGTCCCGTAACTCATTAGGGTCATAGGAGACACTTAATCTACTGCAGCTATAGCAGCAGTGGTATGTCTAGGGCAAGATAGTCTAATGGGACACATCACTCTTCAGGCTGGTTTTGAATTCAGTTCGCTTCTTCTATAATAGTTGGTAACTCAAAGCAAGATAACCTGACGGAGCCCATCCTTCTTCAGATTGGTTTTGAATTCAGTTTTCCTTCTTCTATACGAGTTGGTAACTCAAAGCAAGATAGCCTGACGGGGTCCATCCCTCTTCAGTTTGGTTTTGAATTCAGTTTTCCTTCTTATAAAATAGTGACTCAAGGCAGTATATCCTGACGGAGTTCATCCCTCTTCAAAATGGTTTTGAATTCTATTTTCCTTCTCTTATACGAGTTGGTAACTCAAGGCAAGATAGCCTGACGGAGCCCATCCCTCTTCAAAATTCTTTTGGATTCCGTTTTCCTTCTCTATATGAGTAGTTAGCCCACGGCAAGAGAGTCCAAAGTCTTATGTTTATACTAAGGTTCAACCTATACGATGCTCAAGAGCCACTCGTAATAGAGGGTTACTAAATTTAAGAGGAGGTAGAAAAAAGTGAAGTTTAAGAAGACAAGGAGGATAGATAGCGAGAGATCCTTGACTAGAAAAGGTTAAAATTTTAGTGTTCAGGGCGTTTTGTTCTACAGAGTAGCACTTCTCAAGATAAAAAAAAAATAAGTGTAACTTCCTCCTTACAAATGGAAAATGCAGGAAATGTGGGTGATTTGACTCTGTGGCCGTAGAATGGCGTTTCCTATCAGTAAAGGATTGAACTGGTTTGACTTGGCGCCTAAAAAGAACCTGTCAGGTTCCCAACTATGAACAAATAGTGACCCCCCCCCCGCAAACAAAAACAGAACACTATGAAAGTATAAAAATACAATTTTATGATAAAATGACAATTATCTATTTATAGCAAAATGACCAACAATGTATTTTATAGCAAAATGAACAATAATACATTTTATCTGTAGTTGAAGGCATGCAGTTGCGTTTAAAATATTTAGATTTTGGCATTAAATGACCCACAGAGGTGTTGATATGCAGCTAAACAAAATCAAACAACCAACACGAAAGAACTTTTTCATGACATTAATCCATATAATATCCTACGATTTCTTAAAGAAATCAAACTGTATTCAAAAATATAAATTTAACAAAACTACAACATAAAACACACACATTATTGTCTCTAGTAATCATGTCTATACAAACATTTATATACACAAAAGCTGAGCATCATCTACCATGTATTCAATTGTGAAAGCAGAATAACATATACTTTTATTACTTCAAAGCTTCCCAGAAAATTTAAATTTGGCATTAAATGACCCTTAAGGAATTGATGTGCCGTTAAACAAACAAAACAAACTTCCAAGGAGCCGAATCCCCTCCACAATTGTATGGAGAAGTTTCACTCAACTTTTTCCCAGGAAACTTTGTGGCACAGACTCCCGTGTGGGTGCTCCCTTGAACCTTACTATCTCAACCATTTCAAGTCAAGAGGCAGTTATTATATAATCTCCTTATCTCATAATCTTCACTTCCTTTCATCTTTTTCATTCATATAACACAATTCATTCATCATTACCCTTTCAACTGTAACCCTCTACATTGAGTGGCTCTCGATCCTTGTACGAGGTAAATATTAGTATTAAACACGGATTCAAACCTTGGAGAAAGACAGCAGTGCTAAGTGTGCATGGAATGTGTCGCATAGAATTCAAACTTTGCAGATTTTATTTTCGAAGCCGTCACATGACCTTGCACCTTATGATACGCAGATGATACCTTGTTGATGGCACATTTAAAAAAGAAAGCTGCAAAAACTTATATACAAGATAGTGAAGAAGAGCGAAAATAAAGAACTAAACATCAAATATAAGAAAACAGACTGTTTAGTCATTAGCAAGAGGGACAGCCCGTGATGCGAGCTACGAATTGAAGATATCAAAATCAAAAAAGTATTGTGTTTTTACAGAGGACGGAAATAGCGACACTGAAATCCGAAGGTGTATTGCAATAGCAAAAGATGCCTTTCAAAAGCCAAGCAAAATATTAAGAAACAACAAAATTTCGATAAAAACAAAGAAAAGAGTGCTGAACTGTTATGTAATATCAGGGCCTAAGTATGGAGCCAAGCCTCATTGGGAGCTCCGGGGAAGTTGTTTGTAACCTTCACTATGCTATCAATATTTGCTTTTTGTTTTTTCTACCTACATTTATATACGTTACAAATTAAACTCTATTGTTTATTAAATGATGTAAAACTTTCACGGATTTCAATATCATTCTGAGGAGGGGGGGGGTGCCTAAATCTGTGAATTTATTTTGCTCGTGCTAACTCTAAAAAACAAAAACAAACAACTTTATATTAAATTCACTATTTTTTATCTGTAATGTTAAAATTATTCAACATTTTAACAAGAAAAATCTCCAGTTGATGTTAAAAATTGCAGCAAAACATGGTTGATTTAAGATGGAATATTCTGTTATGACATGTCTCTAATTTGTATTTAGATGCATTGTATATATTTTTTTTAATTTCTAGTTTAATTGTTCATCTATATTACATACTAGACTATCCGTGATCCGTTGGGTCACTAACGGTTCAGATTATAAAATATTGAAGTTGAAAATGAAATTTAATTTTATTATTATTTCATTGAAATGAAAGTTAATTTTATTTTGATTCGGTTAATTATTTCATTTCGTCCGTATCATTATTCGTCTGATTTACGAGTTCATGTTTAACGTTTAACAAATTGTTTACAGCATTTAATAGGAATAGAACTATAAACTTGAACTTTAAATCAGATTAATCTTAAAAATATTTTTTAAATATGCCAAAAATATTTTTTTAAATATTTGAAATATTGTTTGTTTAAAGAAAGCTGAAATATAAACAATTACTCTACAAACAACTGGGCAAAGCGGCAAAGCGGGATCTCTTTGTGTCTGTCTATCACTTAAAAATATTTTAATTAAAAAAATGTTTGAAGAAAATCAAAATAAAAGTACTTACTATATAAACAATTCATATTTTAAATCTTATTTACTTAAATCAGATTAACTTAACTCATTATGCGCCGGACAGACTCACCACACAATCACAGACTTATATAGATAGATAGAAAAATAGAAAGATAAATAATCCATTATTCTACATAATTAGTTTACAATAAAATTAGTATTTTATATGAATACCCCCCTTTATGAAAATTGAGGTGTAGTAGAGTAGGTGTCCTGCGTGAATGATGAGGGGCATATCATATAGATCAGTGGTTTTCAACCAGGGTTCCGCGGAACCCTAGCGTTCCGCCAGTAAAGCCCAGGGGTTCCGCAAGAAGTCACACAAGAACTATGATTGACAGCACAATTGCTGTCTGTGGAAGATGAACTTCGTGTGTCTGTCAAAAACACGACCCATTATTAAAGATTTGTGCAAGAAACATCAGGCTCAAGTTTCTCATTGAATTTTTAATGAAAATAAATCTAATCCATTTAAACTGAAGTTTTTTATTACACGTGTAATAACCGTAGAAGCAAGATTAAAATTGCATATGGACGTCTACAATATTTTTACAGTTTGTCTTTGTATTTTTTTTATAAATAAATCTGAAGATGAGTATTTTTATTTTATTTTAAGAATTGAAAGCTTTTTTTTGCATAAGACAATTAATTTATTGCAGGGGTTCCTCGAGTCACTGGAATGTTTCCTTGTGGTTCCGCTCCAGCAAAAAGGTTGAAAACCACTGATATAGATGTTGGATGGTGGCCACGAAATCCTTGCACCGGCCCTGTGTAATATCAATCCACCTATATGGCAGTAAAATCTGGAACATTTCCTCCCAGATGAAGCAGAGACTTGAAGCGAGAGATGTGCTTCTACAGAAGGATGCTGAGGATACCATGGACGAGAAGATTTTAAGGAAAATGGAAACAAAAGGGTCAATTATACTTAGAATCAGAAAGAGTAGACATATCTGGGACACGTAATGAAGAAAGAGGGCTTGGCGAATTTGACACTCACGGAGACTGAGAGAAAACTCCTGCGCTAGTGTAAATAGCTTGTAGAACAGGATTTGGGAAGAACAATGAAAAATCAAATATTGCTACTAGCTACAACGGTGGAATGTTGTGGAGAGCCATGAATTCGTGCGTCCTGAAGGGAAACGGCATATAAAAGTTGACGATGCACCAACAGTTACTAATTACACGCTGATAAATTATACACGCACGGGCGTAAAAGAACGATAAATGCGAACACACGTTTTGCTCGTGTGTGTGTGTGTACGTGTGCTTGGGGTACGTTCTAAGTACCCAGACAAGAATCTAGACACTGTTCCACTCAAACAACCCGCTTCTTTGATCGTTACTCCATTTCATTAATTGTCTTCCCATCAGTCTTTCCTTTGCAGATGTTTGAAACTAGTTAATGTGTTTGTCCAGCTTTCGAGAATGCTCCATTTCACTTTAGCATCATCAGTTCGTCTCCAACAAGGTCGGTTGGGGGTAAGCGTCGATGCGTTCGTAGTAGATGCAAAATTTACTACATTTTTTTTTCTTTTGCTTCTGTGAGACATTTCCATCGTCACTCCTAATGCGCGTTTTTGTGTATGGTTTTTGTTTCTGATTGTGTTAACAAAAAGATACTTGAAAAAAAATATTGAGGTTAATCTGTTGCTTAACGTTTTCAGGTTTAAGTAAAAGAAATTTATTTTATTTATATAATTTTATTTATTTATTTAATTATTCGTTTAGTTTTGCTCATTTTTACTTTATAAATATTTTCTGGTGGGAGCGGTGGTCGTCTGTGCGTCTCTTATGATCCATCCCGCCCTCTAACTTCCTTTATGGGAACTAGGAAAATATTGATACAAGCCTAAGATAGAAGCCATAGGCAAACCCATTAGAAACGATGTATGAACGCAGGGATTAAATAAACAGAATGACAAATTAAAAGGAAAAAAATCAAATTTGTTTTTCCTAAAGAAAGCAGAAATTTTAAAAATTATAATCACGAAAAGTCTTCGTAGGAAATATTAGAAACGATGAAGAAAGTAAGATACGAAAAAATAATCATTCTTAACAACACAACTCCATCCCATAATATCTCTTGAACTGTAAAAAATTAATTAATTTAAAAAGTAAAACAAATATGTTATGAAAATATCCGATTATACAATTCAATCACCTTTATCAAACTTGTACTGAAATTTTTGAATCGTTCCTCCATAATAGAAGCAGATTGTGTACGCATGCGCCGGAATTGTCAGACGTTGTGAGCCATACAGGACCAAGTTTATATGATTTTAGGACCAAATAAAATAGACTCGGCACTAAAATTATCAAATAACCTAAAACTAATCATAAGGCAAACTTGCAAACTTGCAAAAAAAAAAAAAACATTAAAATACATACATATTTTTTTTAAATTTTTCATGTAGCCTTCATGCAAACGAGATTGATATCATCCATTGCTATCATCAACTGCATTGATATCATCAGTAATTTTTCCTTTTACCTTAAGCAATACAAATGATAAATGACGTGTATGATATCTGCATATTACTGAATGGAAATAAAAGAAACGAACACACAAAGTAATGAATTCTACTGACAGTTTTGCAAATTGTTGTGTGTTGGTTGATGAGGTTCTCCCATACGGCTAAAATCTCTAAGGGACCTGATTTATGTCCTTGGAATTGTGGGTTGTTTCATTTGGCTTCGCTAAACGCCCATTAAGCGGCGCTGTTTAAGTCAATAAAAAGACAAATATTTAATTATTCTTCCTCTTTATTCCTCATAGATGTAGTAACACGTAGATAAAGCTGTCCCCGCTGTCAGACACTTTATTAATAGCTATTAAATATTTACTGAAAAACGTCCACGCCTCACAACAAAATAGGTGATTGCCATAACAAAGTGCCGCGTCTCAGAGCAAGAGCAAGTAAGAGGAAACAAATATTTTTTCATAGACTTAACATCTCCTCCTAGTGGGCGTTTGGTAAATGAAAGTGCGAGAGAATAAACTGTTAGCATAGTATTTAGGGCTGCATCTAAACAGCTCAACTGTAAATTGATGAGATCTTGACTCCAGTCTAGTGCTGCACTTAAATTCAAAAACTGTAGGTACTATAGCGAAGAGTTCATTCGAACAATTACCATGAAAGTATTTTTATTTAGATTTTATGAAGGAGCTCAAGGTAAATAGCAGGAGCCACGGACCATATTTGGCAGAAATATTCTAATCATAGACAAATGGTAGACTTATAGATGCAAAATGACGGATTATGTGTGTAATGACATTTAAGACATCAGCAGTGGACATTGAGGAGCGAAATATATTTTGTTTGTCGCGCAAGAGGTTGTTTCTGTTGAGGTGATCAACAACCTTCTTGTTGATAATCAATTCAAGGAGTTGGGTGATAACGTTAAAAAAGCTGATTGTTCGTCATTGCGACGCGGATAAGCGACCACTTTCATTCTTGAAAAGAAGACATCAAGCTCACACCCCTTTCATGGATCAAGAAAACATCTCCCACGTGCATCAAACAACTTTGCCAGGTAATTAGAGATAATTCTGGGCTAAGGTTCTTAAGGAAGATCGTTGTAATTTAATCCGGACCGGTAGCTTTTAAAGCTTTTGATTAATCTGGAAATTTCCCGAGCTGATATAGAGATATTACAAAGAGTGTGCATCGTGAAAGTTGGAGAAGTCAGGTAGAGGATAGTCCTTGTTGTCTAATGTGAAGATAGAGACAGAGTTCATTGAAAATGGCATATCCGATGAAGATGAGATAACATCATAATATTAGGCAATGACGTTTTGCCTCTATTAAGAATCATGTTGATTTTCCAGAACTCTGTTCTTTTCAAATTTGGTTTGGATTAACTGAGCAGAGCTTCTCTTTTTCCAGAAAATCTCTTGCACTGATTCTGGACAGTTCTGAATGCAGCAAGATTTCTGCTACACCGTTTCCACGTCATCGTTACGGTGAGATACGCTGACTGCATATTCAGGCGTGAAATAAGGCTGGTTATTCGGTTTTGCTGATAGTTTTCATGTGGTATTTTGTGGAGAATATGATAAAGAAAAACACTATAAAAGAACAGGAATTAAGAAGACAAAAGATAACGATTGGCATTGCTTTTAAATTTTTGGAGACCAAGAAGCCGGAGGAGAGTTCCACAAGCAAGAAGTGCGATAGAATAAACTATTAGCATTCAACTGTAAAATGATAAGACCTTGCCACCAATCTAGTACTGCACTTAAATTCTTAAAATCTAGTCATCATAAAGGAAAGTTCATCAGAATAATTGCCATGAAAGTACTTATAGGAAAGGTATAGGGAAGCTATGTTACGGCGATGGGAGGTGACTGAAGCCAATATGCCAGCTCAGGATCAATAACATTGCAGATTCTTCTTTGGATTTGATGAAGAATCTCGAAATATATAGCAAGAGAACCAGTTATGACATCAATAAATGTCTCTATATTAGAATGAATACCTTCGGAAATATGAGCGGCTGTTCTGGGAGCACTCTTTTTGAAGAATACTGAAGAAGGCACTTCCATGTTGTAAGATATGAAGATGTACCAATCAGCTTTTGAGCATCAAAAGATTGTCCTGTGAAATGCGACATCAGAGAATTCCTTTTTTTGGCAGTGAGTGGTCTGAAGATACCAAAGTATGCCACGTTTCAGCGGAACGTTTGTCATATGAGAAGGTGAGAAAGAGATCTAGAAGGTTTCATGATGACCCGGCTATGCGACGGAGAAGACATTATGGAATTTACTCCCTTCATCGGTTTTGTTTGAGTGGACTAATCACTCCTCATGTTGAGAGAACAGAGAGGATGACATCAATCTTCTCAGCTATTCTGTCAAACATCACAGTTCCATCATCCTGAGAATGAAAGACAGTGAAGAAGAAACGCGTACTATAAACGAGGGCACCACAAAAACATAGGAATCAGAAATCAACGTTTTCGTTTTGGGGTGTGGAGCAAAGATGGAAATAAACAGCAAGACGGTCGAACGCCAAATGACAAAAAAAAAATGGTTTCTGAGTCGGAGGATCCGCGCATCCTTCTGGTTAATAAATGAATCCTTAGAAAATAAATATTTAACATTTTTCAGCCAATGAGCTGCGTTCCCGCAAACAATAAAAACCTTCGTGAGCCCTTTGAAGAGTATATAAGCAACGTCTCCAGGCGAACAAAAACTAATAAAGTTCACAACAGATGGATCGGTTCAAAGAGATTCCTTACTCATTCACTCACCAACCTACATGACATTCAACACTCTTCCTAAGCAAGCTACATGACACGTACACTCTTCCCCACTAAGCTACGTGACATTTACACTCTTCCTTATTAAGCTACGTGATACTTAACCTTTCCTCCACACTTTTTCCATTGCTTCTTTTTTCTCGAACATACACGCGAAGAAATCTCATTTCTTTTCTTCTTAACAAAGAACTACAAACAAGGAACTTTGACACAAAAACTTTAACATTCGTTTGCGCTGAGCTTAATTGTAAAAGCACGAAAATAAAAATATAATATATTTTTATATTTAAAAACCTTTCTCTCCTTTTTTTGTGGGTTGATTCAAATCCGCAACTGGGAACCGATCTTGACCATGGCGATTTAGAGGGTCTTTTTTCTTTTTTTTTTATGGGGACGAGTTGCCTGAAACAATAAGTAAGACCCTAAATCTTTTAAGCGTTTTGAGAGTGGTGACTTTTGCCTTGAAATAAGGCCCTGTATATAAAAAATAATAAATATCATATTTTAATTGGTTCGCATAGTTTTATAATCTTATAAATATAAAATTAACCTTGTAAATAAATAATCTAACAACTAAATAATGTGTAACATTTTTGTTGCTATTAAAATTTTAAACATAGATTTAAAAATAATAAACAATGACGATGTCGTCGAGAAAGTATACGGAAATAACGGTATTAAGAGAAAAAACGACCTTTACTCACCATTTTTCGGGTCTGAATGTTTAACTTCGCCGATGTATCTATGTCTACATAACCCTGTTGTCTTTACTCCTAAGGATGTCTAGCAAAACTCATCACAAAAGGAAAAATAAATTACCTGTTGTGGGGACCGGTTTAGTTACATATCACCCGATCATGCAAAAAGTAGTACTGGATAACATAGCACTAGTATAAATCAAAGAATGACCTGAAAATAATTGAAGAGTTATGTGTATGGACACATATGTCAGGGGATGGAATCAAGCAGATTGTAGGGAAGTTTTGTCATCGCTAGCCCACCCATTGACCGCTTCCGAACTATTCCATCTACCTAATATCACTCGCAAGACTTGGTATGGTTCTCATGCACAATCTCGGGTCACCTCCCTACAGCAATAACATCAAGAAGTAACAGTGCAGTTTGGCCGATAAAATTTTCGGTCTTCTTAGTTTTTAATGAATTTCTAAATTGATGGATTTTCGTCTTTCCAGGAATTATTCACATATCAATAATTTTTTATTTAAAAAATTAGACTTTTCTTAGTGGCATGCGACATTCTGTAATACTGAAGTAATTGTAATGGCATGATTAGCTGTCCTGGCAAATCGGCCATGGTGAGATTCGAACCCGGGTTTCATGTTGAGAAAGCGCACGTTCTACGCTTACAAATATACATACATACGCAGAAGTAATTCATTTTCTTTGTTATTCAACCAGTTTCCCGAACATGCCTTGAGACAAACCCGCAACCATTATTCATAAGAATCATTTTTTTCATTCAATATATTTATTCATTTTTTTTCTTTCCTTTTTCTCCTTTCTGTGTTTATCAGTAATTGCGTTAACTTTTATTTTAAATTCATGGATTCTAAAGCTTCCGTTTGTTTTCGTCCATTTTTTCCTCATTCTTTTTTCACTATAAAAGATAATGGATGTTGCAATATTTTCTTCATATTTAAAGATAGTAAAAAAAAAAATGAGAAAAGAATTATTGGTGTCCAGGAGAGCCTCGTTTTCATTTTAATGAGTTACATTCCCATCTGCGAAAAGTCTCGCTCACTCTCTTCATGCAAGTTGCTTGCATATAGGTGTGTATATGTGTGAGCGTTCGTAGTGCCTTTATATATATATATATATATATATATATATATATATATATATATATATGATTATGTATATGTAAATTTAGCCCTTCTTAATGTGGGAAATAGTTGTTTTTTTCCTACCAGTTTTTGAATCAAAGTTAAAAGCTAAGTAACAACCAAAAGCTCCCCACATAGAAAATTAGTGTAGCAATATTTTCTTACTGGTCATCTTTTTATTTAGGCTCTGTGTCAAACTGACCAGAACGGAATACATAACGTAAATGATATTTGACCGAAATTCTCACCTCAGTTATTAAGACACGTATGCTCATCATTGTTGCTTCGGTCAGTGCAGTTTGGCCGATAAATGTTTCGGTCTTCTTAGTTTTTATTGAATTTCTAAATTGATGGATTTTCGTCGTTCCAGGAATTATTCTCATATCAACATTTTTTTTTATTTAAAAAATTAGACTTTCTTAGAAGCATGCGAGATCCTGTAATACTGAAGCAATTGTAATGGCATAATTAGCTGTTTCCTTATAAGGAGACATTCGGCATTCACTAACCGAACAGGTGACATTGCTGTTGATGGAAGTTTATAAAAATCTTTCTCTTGAAACAGTTTTTCAAGAACGTAGATACCTCACGTCCACTGTTATCAGTTTTTCGAATATCGAAGGATTCTTCCTTCCTAACATTTTGTTCAAGTTAGTGAGAAAAGCCAAAATCTTGATTATATCGTTATTTCCCTTTCTGATTACAAGTACTATCCATTTTAGTTGTTGCTACAGTTGGCAGTCTTCACGTGATGTGTTTTTGTTATTTGGTGACTTATTTAATATGAGGATGACTATATACGCCCCCTCTCGTAGGTAGAGCATTTTGGTAGAAAGGGAATTTGTCGACTGCTACTAATCAACGCTATAAGCTCTTCACTATGATTTGAGCACTCTGGTAACAGGTAATGCTTATATCTTGTATATAATGCGTTAAAAATTCACTTTCATCGCTGCGTGCGCTGATAGCCGAAGGGTGAGAGACTCCGACTGATAAGGCGGGTTTCAGTCCCGTCTTCAAGCGATTGCAGGTCTAGCCACAATGATCAGCTGTGATACATGAAACGCTCTGCCTGTGGATGACATTATATATATATATATATATATATATATATATATATATATATATATATATATATATATATTGGGAATGGATTAAATCGAAATATAATTAATATATATTCTGTTTATACGTTATTTTTTATGGATACAACTTATTTAAGAAAATGCTCTGTTCTTTTAATTAAACAATATTAATTATATTCACCGGCTTGAATGTTCGAGAAATTTCGTAGAAAGTATATATCTTCCGATAGGAATCGAACCTGTATGCTAAACGGAACTATTACTAAGCCTGGTATGCTATGACCATTCAGCCACAGAGAACCGGTTAAGCAAAGCTTGAATTACTGCTTTTAAACACACAGCTTCGCTGATCTTTCTCGATCTGTCATATCTGCTCTGATTTTGTATCCTAACGTAAACAATGACAACATATCAGAGGATATGGATTAAATCTGACAAATATTTAATATATCTTCTGTTTGTGGATGACAATATATATATATATATATATATATATATATATATATATATATATTGTGATGAGAATATCCATGGCAACCAAGAAAAAGAGTCTTAAAAACACTCGTGACATAATATCAATGGCAACAAAAAAAAGAATCTTAAAAACACCCTGCGGAAACAAAAACGGTTAGAAGACGCTCGGCAAAACGAAGAAGATGGATTGCAACTAACGGACAGAAAGCTAAGTAAAAAAAAAATAATCTTCTTTTGTAGAATATTGGCTTCTACATTGAAATGTCTGAGATATCGCTCTCTAAAACTTTCTTCTTTATGTGAACATTAATTCACTAGAACATTGAATTTAAAAACATTTTATTTTATTCCATCACACCTCAAAACTATCTCCACTCTTAAATCTATTTCCCTCATGTTACAAATTAAATTGTTTTGTTATTGTTACGATCGTCTTATCTTCATCATTTATTTGGATAAATCGTTGCTACTTTTATTTTGCTAATTTCTTTCTGTTAATCAAATTTTGTTTGAACCCATGTTTATACCCGAACCACATCCCTGAGCCAACCTGGGTATAGAATATCCGACGTAAAATATATTTTTTTATGACACAGCAGCCGAGGTCCTCAGAGAAAATTCGATTATAGTTCGAAGCTTCACCCCGCTCGTGACAATATATATATATATATATATATATATATATATATATATATATATATATATATATACATATGGAAAATCTCAATACAGTTCAAAGACTCACAAACTTTACAAAGAATTTATTTTATGTGCGTACAAAACATGTTGATTTTTGTAAATGCGGATGTCTAAACGTGACATTATAAGAAAATAAGAGCAGTAATTGTTGTAAAGTTAAAATTTATTGGTAATTTTCTAGCATTTCTTCAACAAGCGTCTTTGTAAGTTAGACTATAAATCCCAAATCTCTAAAATTTAATAAAATATTACATTACTTAGAATATATTCTTAAATTTTTAATATTACTGGGTAGTTAAAATATAAGTTGTTATATAAAAAAGGTGATCACGTTATATTCTCCAAGTAATTGCTACAGTTATGTCCTTCTTTAGAAAAAAATCCCCAAACATAAGTCTATCGATTGAGTTGTCAACATTTCATAAAAACACCGACCTCCGTGTTTAAAAAATGCTTTTCTGTGATATTTTCAACTAAAATAAATAATGTTTGTTTTTAATTCGGTTTAATTAAAGTTTAAATCAGCTTATCTTCCTCAAATAAAGTTTCAGAAAACTATATTTTATTTTTGAAAGATTTTTTTTTAATAGAGAATTTGTCAATATGGACAATTTTCAGCGTTTTTTACTGATAATAAAATAAATATTCTAATCAATTTACATACAGGTTTGAAATAAAGCAAAATATTTTGCTCATCCAAAATATTAAATTTAATTTATTAGCTTGAAATTAAAACTAAAATAAAACACTTCAAGATTTTTTTATTTTTAAAAATGCATTTTAAACGTTAGATATCGCATTTTAGAGCCACACACACACATACACACACACACACACATATATATATATATATATATATATATATATATATATATTTAAAGATATTTTTGTAGGTACAAAATTTAATGATCGAAATAAAAGTATAAAATTTAATATTACAAGACATATTAAACACAAAAAGAAAAAAGAAACACAACAACGGGCGTTGTTGTGTTTCTTTTTTCTTTTTTCTTTTTGTGTTTAATGTTTTGTAATAAAATTTTATACTTTTATTTGATCATATATATATATATATATATATATAGATATAGATAGATAGATAGATAGATAGATAGATAGAGAGAGAGAGAGAGAGAGAATATTAGTGGTAAATATACACATATATATGCAAAATATATAAATATATATATACATAGGTGCATACACATGCATATTTTTTTAATAAAAATTCCAAGAGGATAGAATCCAGGTAGAACTCAATGTCCAGGACTGAGTAAGGATATAATAAAAGTTTAAACACTAATATTCCATGAGTCATAATTTATTCCACTGGAATCGTAAATACGATCAATTCATCAGACCTAGAAATTCTTTTTGAATTTGTAGGTCTGATGAATTGATCATATTTACGATTCCAATGGAATAAATTATGACCATGAAGTATTATGTTTAAGCCTTTTATTAGTATTATTATTATTATTATATATATATATATATATATATATATATATATATATATATATATATATATATATATATATATATATATATTGTGTGTTTAGCAAAAAGGAATTCTGTATTTTGAAGATTTAATTATTTAAGCGCCCTATTTCATTTATTTATATTTTTTGGAGGGGTATGCAACAGGGTAGGATATTTTTATCGGATATATCAAATCCCCTTTTCCTCAGAGGCGGAAGTTGGAAATAGTGTGGCCAGTGTCCATTTCATTGTTTTCCCAATACACTGGTCAGAACCTCAGCTCTAACCGCTATTAAATCACTTTTACCGCCAAGTCTCTACCCTTCACCCTTTTATCCTCTACCTAAGAATGATCAGTTAAAGTGATATAAGTTCACCCAGTGGATGCACCTACTTTACAACAACAAAACAAACAACGACATCAATAATAATAATAATAATAATAATAATAATAATAATAATAATAATGCTAGAAAAAGGATCGCAATACCTTAAGTGGCTACAAATCGAACAACGGTAAATAAAAGCGACTTGTCAATATCTGTACGTGTGATTGTCAACTAATTATTCGTGACCAAATTATAGTCTTTTGTTGAATCTTCATTACTGAAAGATTTTCTTTTATGTACCGTGTCACTTCGGGACATGGGCGATCATGGTTCTCCACAGCTTCTTTATAACTCTAAGCAATGTTTGTCACCTTACTATCCCTCCCATCTCTGTTCTGCTGTCCACTTACACGAGCTCATTACTATCTGTTTCCTTTTTCCCCTGTCATCTTCAATATGTCCTTGTGAGTGTTAAATTCTCCAAGCTCTCTTTCATTATTATGTGTCCCTAAAATTTCAACTGATTATTTTTTATTCTAAGTGTCCTTTTTTCATCCTATTTTCCTTTACTGTTTTTTTTTTTTATTTGTTTTGCAAATTCGAAACGTTACACAAATGATGCATGTTGAACGCTTCTCTTTTTTTTTTCTTCCTTTTTTTTTACTGATTTTCTTTCCTTTTTATGTACCATGTCCTTTCAGGGCGTAGGCGATCATAGCTCTCCTCCTCCCTCTGTCCTTTGCAGCTTTCAACAAGTTTCTTCCCTCTGCCACCTCCCCTAGACCACGTTCTGTCAACCACTTGCTTAAGCCCGCCGGTATGTCATGCGTTGTTTTCTCTTGTCTCTCTTTCCCTCTATTTGACCTGTGAGTATCAGATTCTCCAGGCCCTCCTTCCTCATTATGCATCCCAGAAACTTCAGCTGCCTCTTCCTGATGTTAAGTATAAGCTTCCTCCTTGTTTGCATACTTTCTAATACCCCATCGTTGCTCACATGCTCGGTCCATGATATCCTTAACATGCTTCTGTAGAACCACATCTCTGTCGCCTCGAGTCTCTTCTTCATCTTTGAGTAAATCGTCCAACATTCGCGGCCGTAAAGAATGACAGATGTCACGTAACAGCTCAGTATTCTTTTATTTGTTACCAGAGAAAATCTCCTGTCTCGCAATTCTCTGCCCAGTTTTTGGAATGTGTCCTTGGCCATCACAATACTTCTAAGGATCTCAGTGTCGCACTTACCGTCCTCTGGCAAAACGCTACCCAGATATTTAAACTTCGGCGTCTGCTTGATTCTAGTGTTCCCGACCTTCAGATCGCATTTCGGGCTCATCCTTTTACTGATGAGCATGCAATCTGTCTTCGTGTAGTTTATGCTTAGTCCCTTCTTCACACTCTCTGTCGCTACCTTCTGTAGGAGATTTTACCAAAAGTTTTCCGTCTCTAAATATCAGTATACTTTGTCATGTGCGTATCTTACGTTGTTAAGATTGGGTGAGCAAATGCAAAAGGTTGGTAGGGTTTACAATTGCCTCGCTGTATAGGTTGAACAGGTCGAGTGAGAAAACGCATCCTTGCCTTACGTCTCTTTCTATTTTTGTATATTCACTGAACTCATCCCCTATGCACATGCATGCTGTTTGCTGCCAGTATAGGTTCTTGATTATTCTGATACCTTTCCCGAATATGTCAAGTTTGCTGAGCAGTTCCAGCAGATCCTTATAGTTTACCCAATACAAGGCTCTAGGGTCACTCAAGGTAGAGTGTTACTGAGTTAGATTGTAAAGGAGGGGGAAATAAGAGACTGTTATGAGGACGAGCAGGATAGTTATCGCTTGACCTCGGACATAGAGAAACCAATACTGTAATGAAACTTATATTTTTATTTTATATATATATATATATATATATATATATATATATATATATATTCTTGTCAGCGTTGTTAGCATTGCCAAGCAATAAAAAATTTAGAGTAAACTAGAAATGGACTTCCTCAATATTTTATATAATATGACCTAGCCTATTATTTTGCCAAATACCTATGTATATCACGACGCAACATGTGATCCGCATGAATATTACATGTAACCCGACGAGAAAATAATGTCATCATCAAGATATTGATGTTCCACATTACTTCAAATAAAAGGTTAGGAAGGAAACCCCCATCAATACTGAAAAGATCAATAACAGCTAGTGGACGTGAGAAACCAATCTTCCTGAAAAATTGTTTTAATAGAAAAATTTTATAAATTTCAGTCGACATTAGTACAAGTTGCTCGGTCAATGAAGGTTAAATGTTTCCTTATGAAACATATTAACATTACCATTAGGATCCTAGAGGCACCACATGTACTGCAGCTATAGCAGAAGTGGTGTGTATAGGGTATCATAACCTGACAGATCCCATATCTTTTTAAGCTGGTTTAGAGTCCAAATATTTCCGTCTCCTAGACAGGTTGCCATGAGAGTCATATAACTTCTGCAATTTTCCACAGCTGGTGAGAAAAGAGATGGATTCATTCCTTTCCTAAGGGTATTTGTGCGAAAGTGGACGCAACAGAATTCGAACACTATTGGTCGATTTCGTTTTCCAGCTCGTTAATCTTTATACTAGCCCATGCACGCATGATTATACAAATCAATTCATATATGTAGATAGGCTTAGAAAAATAAAATATATTAGACTTATTTGTTGATTTGAATGTCTTTTTATATTTTATATTTAGTATTAGTGAATTGTCAAAATGCGCAACAGTTTTTTGTTACAAGATATTTGGTTTAAATTTCATAATGAGGAAAGAGAACTTGGAGAATTTGACAGTCATAACGCAGATTGTAACAGGGTGGAAGGTAAGGATGAGTACCCTACCTAACGATGTCCCGAGTATGGCGATAAATTACATCCGCTTCCCGAGTAAGACGATGAACTGAGTCCAACAGCAGGGCCTATGATCGGGAGGTCTTGAGGAGCACGGAACCACATTAATTGCTAGTGTTTCCAGGTTCACTCTAGCCCGGGGTGGTGGCACCTGTTAGGGTTCCAGCTATGGGCAGCTGGTTGACCCCCACACTTGGGTAAGAATATTATGAAAGTGTAAAAATAGGTTTTAATATTTTATAAAAAAATTATTAACAGCAATAATTTTTTGACTGAAAAAATTATTGGCAGCAATATTTTAAAAAAAATTATCAATTAAACATTGTTGAAATAAAAAAAATTATAGGTATAGTTTTTGAAAAAAATATTACCAGAAATAGATTTTTGAAGGAAAAAATATTACCAGCAATACTTTAAAAATATAATCAACTATACATTTTTGAAAAAATGAAATAAAAATATTACTAACTACACATTTTTTTTGAAAAAAAATATTACCAGAAATACTATTTTTGAAAAATATGTTACCAGCAATAAAAATTGTCGGCATTAAATAACCCATTGAAGTGGATATGCCGTAAAACAAAACAAACCAAACCAAACCTACCTAACGAGCTTTTGTAAATAGATGTCAAAACAGAGACTGTGACGGTTGGTGAATGAACAAACATCGCTTAGAGCTACCAATGGTAGAAATCTGTGGAGAACCATTATCACCCAAGTCCTGAAGTGATACGGCACATAGAAGAACTTATCAGTTAAAACGTGGACTATTACTCGATTGTTATTAGTACCATTTTTCCTGGTTATTAACTGAAAAGCTAACTAACTAAGCATGCTTAAAGCCAAAGGTTATATTAGGTTAAAAACAATGAAGTTAAGTCAGCGTCAAAATTGGACATTATTTAAATGAATGATCACTTAGTAAATCAGGTACTGGAGCAACTTAGCAATCTTATGTAATAGTCAGCCGATGAACTTTTTAGCCCACCCTCGTATTGTTTGGCAAATATATATCAAAAGAAATCGAGAGAACAACGGAAATCATATATCTACAAGCAATATATATTACAATAGGAGAATCAAGGTGAAGGGGACAATAACTAAGCAGTCAACACTAAACGTTGCAGCGTGACAGACATGTTGTATTTTGGTTGGGATTTATTAAGTGACGTTGTGGTGATGTTATTGTAAAGTTGCAATCGACTATTGTCCTGATCACAAACTCACCAGTCAACCACAAAGTTGTCACAATGTTATGGTAACATTGAGAATTGCTGTAGCTGACAATATATATAGAAAATATAAAATTTATTTTCGTATATTTTTTTAAAAATAAGAATCACTAATTTAGGTGATTAATGCTATTCTAATATCTTCTTGGATTTTTTTTTATCCATTTTTGTTATTAGTGTAACGGTAAAAGGCAACGTATTTCCAAATTTATAGGATAATGCTGAGTTCCCATTGCGGAGAGTCTACAAAAAATGCGTTTTCGCAATCTCTGGTGTAACGTTGCAGAAACGTCATTTTGTTAGATGGGCAAACAGAAAATTTTGGATCACTTTTTGTCTTGGAACCCTCTTTCGGCTTCTTACATTCCAGTCAAGTTTGATCGTCAAAGATTTAAATGCGATGTCATTCGTTATCTTCTGTCTTCTTAATTCCTGTTCTTTTATTGTTCTCTTTCCTTAATAATTTTTCTCATATTATCACACACTCAGTAACATCCTTGTGTCTTAGTGGCTTTATTGCTTTGCTTGGGGTAAAAAGATAACAAAAAGGCGGGTGTAGAGTCGATAAGTTGTGAATCTTTTGTCCACTAATGGATCTCATTGAATTCTCCCTCGATAAAGTCTGACGTACAAAATTTGATTGACTCTCGAAAACTGAGCACTTTCAATACTTGATTGATCCCCTAAAACTGATTTTAAAATTCTTCTAAATTCTTGTTTGGATATTAATTTATAAAATCTTCAGAATTGCCCGCTTAATATTCTATTTTAGCAAACACTTTAGGATTTTGATGGCAAAGTCTAATTTAGTCATTAGTCAGGTTTATTGATTGGTTAACCACTTCTACACCAAAGCTAATTTTATTTTCATTTGTCATCAGAAACCAAACTTGGACACCATTTTCATTACTAATGTCATATGGCCGAGTAATTTATTGACTCATTTGAGTCATAAAATATATATTTCCTGTCTGGCCATCATTTCATAAATAATATTCATCCATCTCAACTCTTTTCTCTCGCTTCCCTTTGAGTTTTAATTTCTCCACTCTTGTCTGTTTATATATATATAAATATATATATATATATATATATATGTGTGTGTGTGTGTGTAAAGTAAAACATTTGTATGTGTATGAATGTCCTTTTCTTCTTATCTATTCTTCATCAGAACCATAATCATTTACAGGTAATTGGATATTTGTTAAATCTTTTCATTAAAATTTGTCTTTTACGGCTGACTTTGATCTTATTTTCTGACCCTAGAAATCGATCGACAAGTTTCTCAATCTTATCCTTTTGTTTCATTTCTATGAAAAAATTTTCCTACTTCGCCACTTACTTAAATTAGTCATTATTCACAAGACTTTTCCAATTTTTTTATTGCTTTGTTTGTTTTTAACGACCTTCATTCTATCAGTTTCGCCTATGTCGCTGCAGTACATCTGTAAGTAGACATAAAAATATCACGTAGAAAATCTATCTATCTATCTATCTATCTATCTATCTATCTATCTATTTATCTATCTATCTATCTATCTATCTATCTCAGTCTCTTTATATTCTATCTACTTATATATATATGCATATATATATATATATGTGTGTGTGTGTGTGTGTGTGCGTGTGCGTGTGTGTGTGTATGTGTGTGTTTCATTATATTTATCAATCGATCTATCTATCTTTATATATATATACACATATATATCTGTCTCTTCATATCTATCTACACACACACAAGCACGTGCAGACACAGACACACACACATATAATCAGTCTTTTCATATCTATCTATCTATCTATCTATCTATCTATCTATCTATCTATCTGCTTTGCCATCAAAATATTTGTTGAAAAGACAGAGGGGAGCCACATCATGTCGATGAGAAAGAGACTGAATTCGAGATGCCTTCGATTATGTTGCATATCCTTCTTTGGATTTTGTCAAGAACCCCGAGATGAGTAGCAGGAGCACCAGACCAGACGAGACATGGCAGCAATATTCAATGCACGGACGAATGATCGATTTGTAAATGTACAAGATGGACTATGACGAGACAGTGACAACTTCTGGCACGACACAGTGACACAACTTTCCTTGCACTAGATGCAGCTATAGACAAGGAACTGCACAGTATTGCTCTCCATGAGCCTAACATCAGCCATGTTTATGGCTAGCAGAAAAGACACACTATATCTATGAAAAGCGATATATATATATATATATATATATATATATATATATATATATATATATCAGTCTTTTCATATTTGTCTATGAACAGAGATAGATTTATATATATATATATATATATATATATATATATATATATATATATATATATGCATATATATCTATCTACTCACACGCACGTATATATATATAAATCATTCTCTTCATCTCTATCTCCCTCTGTCTCTCTCTCTGTTTCTCTCTCTCTCTCTCTCTCTATATATATATATATATATACTAGTATTTACCACTAATATTATCTCTATCTATCTATCTATCTATCTCTCTCTCTCTCTCTATATATATATATATATATATATATATATATATATATATTACTTTTTGCTACATCAAACGCACGCTTAAAAACTCAATTTATCTTTCAGTCTCGATCGCTTATTTATAATTATAGAACATTTGGATACTTACATTTTTTTAATTTGAAAGTGACTTATAGATAGGAAAATTCGGTATATATATATATATATATATATATATGTGTGTGTGTGTGTGTGTGTGTGTGTGTGTGTGTGTGTGTGTGTGTGTGTGTGTGTGTGTGTATAAAAATATAAATATAAATATATATGTATAATTATTTATATATTATATGCGCGGTACTTGTTTGTCTGACGATCGCTATAGCGTGAAACCCAGGGTCACAAACTCACATCTATCCAACCAAATATATATATATATATATATATAGGTAGCATTTCTAAGTTTGATTAAAAAACAACAAACATTTTTGGGTAAAGATTTGTTCTTTATTTTCGGATATTTTGGACTATTCTGTCTGTTTTGGTTTGAATTTATATAGATGTTTGCAAAGTAACTCCCTATTTTATGTATGACGGACTCTCCTGTCTAACTATAATTTTTACGAAACGAGTGAATCCATCATACATAAAATAGTTACTTTTCAATACTTTTATAGTTAGTCCACTTCTTCCTATGTCAGAAATCAGTCAACCGAGTACAAATTTCGGCTTAGCTTGGTTGCATTCCCTTACCTCCAAGCCCCCTGGGAATAGCACCAATCTACTAAAGCGAGATGAATTTACTAATTACGTCTTGCCAGTAAAGCGTCTATTGTTTGTTTATTGAATTTTGTACCGCGCGGCAAATGATACACAAGTTCAGAACTTTATTGGGCCAAGCCAAGCTACTTCCGCTGTGTCAAATCTCCCACACTTCCTCCATATTCAAAGTATAAGAAATACGTTCCACGCAGAAGGCTTCTTCCCAAGAACTGCTACTTTGTGAAACAGGGTTTCGTGTGAATGCTTGAAGACTTAACCACTTCAAGTAAAGGGTTAATCGTTGTCTAACCAACTCATCCTCCTAATCTTTTCATCCGACTACGTTCACATAAAATAAATATATTCACTAAAAAAAAAAAAAATTAAAATCAGTTAATTATAAGATTTTATTGAACTTTTTTGAAATTATTCGGTAATAAACAGAATTATTTTTTAAAGCATTTTCTTAATTTTGTAAAAAATATTTTATGTCCGTCATTGAAATAAAATATACACGCGCACGCATGCGCACACACAACCAAAATGAAACTGAAATAGACGCCGATGGCGGTGATTTCCTAAGCGTAGTTTAGATGTGGCACAATGTCGAAAATATGGGGCACCAAGTGAGGATCAAACTCCCTATTCAGTATTCGTAATTGATTAAAATAGATGTTTTATATCGCGAGATTTAGTTTCTCTTTTTCTGTCTGTTAACAAGAAAAGAGTAATGGGCGCAATCTGGTCATCATATTAGTGAGGGCACTTCGACATTGTGTAATGGTTAGATCGCTAGATCAATCACGACTGAATAGTGGGTTCGATCCTCGCTGAGCGCCCCATACTTTCAACCTTGTGTCCCATCTAAACTAGGTATCGAAAATCATTTGGGCACTTCAACTTGTGATGGTTAACAAGCTTGCCTCGCTAGATCAATTACAATTGAAATATTCGGCCTTGTGCCACATCTAAGCTACGCTTAGAAAATCACCATCTTGCCGTTACCGAAGTGACAGATACGAACTAGTTAAAAAAATGTAAATCAATAGAAATTTATGTGGAAGTAAAGTTAGCAAACACAAGCCCACATTCATAGTTACTTCATCGTCCACCTCTGTCAACCGCCATCATCAACCGTTTACTGTCCTCACCCTGACCAATGATGTTCACGGAGTCAATACTTCATTCAAGTTAGGCTGAAATCAATATATTAAAACAAAGGTAAGTTTATTGGGTCAGGTTGATGACAAAATCAAAATCTATAACGTAGTGCTGCCATTCATCTTAATTCAACTAAGTAAATCTAATCTGCATTTTCCTGTATTTTGCTGTTTATAGGACGCATTTTTCCCTGTAAAATATATCTAAAAATCATGCATCGTCTTATAAATCGAAGGTCGGTGCCGAAAGTTATATGTTTGGGGTATAGGGTGAGAGTCGGCTCTCCAGTTACATCTGATTCTGAGCCCTTAAAAGTAAAACAAGTCCAGTGTTTCAAAATTAAATTAACATTTTGGGAGAAGCTATTTTTGTAGTTGAGATACTGGGATATTGATAGGAACCGAAATTTCTGCTACAGTATGATCTGCTTAAGTGACTTACTTCCTTATTTCTTAAAATGCTGGATTAAACAGAAGCAATTATGGTAGACATTTGAAGAATAATACTACAGTGTTTTACGTTTCAATGGTATAATGCACTCTAACTTCTAATTATTACATTCTAGTTACCATAAATTTGGTACTTCTTGGTCTGTGATGAATTTGTCACGATTACTCATGTTTTCATGTCGGTAAAAATTGGTTATAGTGGGGAGAACTATAAATAGACGGGAAAAACTTTTTTACCGATTTCTTCCCCCCCCCCCCATTTTCTGTGGGGGTAGGGGCGTCTAATGCATCGAAGCGAAATACAGTACTTGACCTGGAATAGTAGTATCAACGATTTTTTTTCAGAAAGCTGTGCTGTTCTTTCAAAAGACAAGACATTATTCTACTTGGAGGAATTTTGACCAGAGTAAGAGAGGTTGCAAAAAGCATTTTAAGAAGAGTTCTTCGAAGTCTATCTTCATAAAGACATGCATATTTTTTTGTCTTTTCTATCCTCGGTCCTCGTCTTTCTTTCTTTTTTTTTTTTTTTTTTTTTTTGGTTTTTTTGCGGTTTGCTTTTTGCTCAGTTCGCATTAAAAAATTCCAGAACACTTACATTTATGTGTAATTGTACATGTTTCATTCGAATCACGCTTGATAAATTTGATAAAATCTACCTTTGTGGAGTTATCGACAGTAAAAGTTCGGATTCATTTGCGTCGCGGCAGCCATTACTGGCGTTGTTTGCATACATTCGCAGCGGAATAGCTATTGAGTGTAATATTCTTGTCTTGATTATTGGGCACGTTGTGCGCAATTGAGCGTGTGTACGTAAATAGTTCTCTTGCGCAGTAATTTAGACAAGTTGAGACCAGTAAAATCAGTAAAAAACAAAAGCCCGTTAACTACATTCTTCCGCGTTTAGCGAATGTATGCAAACAACCTTATTAATGGCTGCCGCCAACGACACGAATGAATCCGAAATTTTATTGCCGATAACTTCAAAACAGTAAATTTTTTCAAATTATCAAGCCAGATTCGATTGAAGCATATATAATTGCACATAAATGTAAGTATTCTGGAAATTCTTAATGAGAACTGAGCGTGGGTGCTAAACTGCAAATTAACCTTTTTTTTTTATTAACGAATGCCTAGAAAACTTTCTCATATCATTAGTAAAATATCTATGCAGATAATAACTATAGTTTATTCCAAAAATTGACATGAACGAAGCCTTGCAACTGATCTCTCCCCTGAACTAGCTCTGAAAATTCGACAGGGAATTGATTAACTGGCTTGTAATTTTCAATACCTTAAAACCTAGCTAGCAACTTTGCATCATTGCCATTCAGGTCCTAACTATATATTTTTTAATCACGATTAACAGTTCCACTCTAAATACGGCTTCATACTTTAGATTTATATTGCAGTGATTTTTCAGCCGGTGTGCCTTGGTACACTGGTGTGCTGTGAGAGTATCGTAGGTGTGCCGCGAAAATTTTTAAAGCTCATTAAGTAAGTTATTTTCGAAAGAAGAAATCCAAAACCCAATAAGTGTACAAAAAAACATTAAAACCTCTTTAAACTGATTATATGATTATATCATTGTTATAGATATAACGTTATTTTGGCTTTTCCTTCAGGAAAATAAATTTAATTTTACGAATTTTAGGCCGTCCTGGGTATGATGATAAACTACATCCGTATCCAGGGTAAGACGATAAAATATGTCCAACACCAAGGCGGAGGTTTTGAGAAGCGTGGACCCCCCTCTTAGTTGTTGGTCTTCCCAGGTCCACCCTGATCCTGGGTGGTAGCACCTGTTAGGGTCCCAGTTATGCGCAAATAGCTAACCCCCAGCCTGGGGTGAAAACACTATGAAAGTGTAAAAATAGGTTTTAATACCAGAAACAATTTGTACAAAAAAATATTACCAGCAATAAATTTTGAAGAAAAATTGTTACTAGCAATACATTTGAAAGATTGAAAAGCAAACTAATATTAACAGGAATAAAAATCTTGTCGGCATTAAATAAACCATTGAGGTTGATATGCCGTAAAACAAAACAAACGAATTTTAGTTATTGTCTTTGCATTACAAATTATAATAAATTGTTCTGATTGTGATAAATCATAAAATGTATACTGTTTTTTTCATAAAATGTATACTGTTTTTTGATCACCATAATTTAAGTGTCCCGCCGAAGTTTAGCAATAGGTTCAAGTGCGTCGCTGCGGTAAAAAAAAGGGGAAAACATTGGTCTATTGCGTCTCTAGTTCACTCCAGACCTCAAGTGAAAAATTGCTACAGATGCTGGAATAATGTCCGGCTCATTCTATCACTCCAGGAAGTACTTGACTCGTTCTGACATGCTTTATTTTTATAAGAGTCTAATTAGACCGAAAATGAAGTATTGCTGTCTTATTTGGGCTGCAGCAGACTAATCATCTTTTTCCCAGTCTTGATAGTCTTCAATAACATTTACGCAGTCTCATGGGTGGGGGGGTACTTATTTTCTATTCTTTAATTCCATCAGTCGAGACCTTTACAGCTGAGATACGCTGTTATTTCCACGGTGTTGAAACATCCCCATTTCCCCCTTTTCAAAAATAAGTCCCAGTCAACTTTCTTCCCACGAATTGCCATTTTACGAAACAGACTCCCGCATGCGTGCTTCCTGTAACACTTCAACCTTGACCTCAAGTCAAAGGTTAATCATCATCTTTTCATCTTATTCTCATTATCTTCACTTCCAACCACATACTCTTCATGTCACGCACCTCATTCGTCATAACCATTTCAATAGAACCCCCTTCCTTGAGTGGTTGCTCTGAAGGTTGAGGGTCAAGAAAATACCTACTGCACCCCCGTGCAGAAGGTAGTTCTCACCAGAAAAAAAAGGTACATTTCTGACCATGGACGGACCATGACATATATTTTGAAGATGTTAAAAAATGGAAGAGTCGCAAGGATAAGTGTATTAGAGTATATTAGAAGATTTTTCATACTATAATCACGCAATACATGACTCAAGAGCCACTCAAAGTAGAGGGTTACTAATTAGTGTTGTTGTATGAACCTAAGAGGAGGAAGTAAAGTGTAGAGTCTGAGGATATGTAGGCTGGATAACTGTTGACTCTAGACTTGTAGAGTTTCAGATTATAGTAATTGGAGAAGCATCTTTTCGGGTGTCTGTTCCACATCGTAAGTTTTGGGGAAGAGCTGTGGACTAAGACAAGCTATGTTTTCCATTTATATTAAATGGATTGATTCTTTCAGTGTAGGCCTCGTATTATTTATTTTCTGAATTATTTACATTATCTTTTTTCTTAAAGCTGGTTTGTATGGCGCTTATCACCAGGTTTCTTGGCTTCGATGATTTGAAAATGACAAAGGAAGTCAGATTAATATCAGCAGACAACCAATTTTAACCTCAAAGTTTGCCATGCACTAAATTTAAAGGAGACTTTCTCTTTTTGCAGACATGATGGATAGACAATAACGAAATTTTCTAATATTTTTTAATTGGGTTATGACACTTCAATTCGTTCGGTGTGGCTGATAAATGATAGATCATTTTTCCATTTTTAATTATGAGAGAAAAAATATTGAGGAAATAATGAAAAATTAGATCTTCCCAGATAACAATGACGCGGGTGATGAGAAGAAAACGTTTTTTTTTTTTATTTATTTTCTTTTTTAAAATTAGACTCTGATCATTTGGTGTATACGAGGAATTTTAATATTTAGGGATTCTCTATATCTAACCTTACAGATGTCACTGAAGATCACAGCTTATGCTTAGAGCTGAAATTGAGCAAACTGACGATTCAAGAAATATCCAAGTGGTTATAGGTATTTTTCCTTTACACACACACACACACACACACACACACACACACACACACACACACACACACACACATATATATATATATATATATATATATATAAGATAAGATAAGATAAGGAATAAATAGAAAGCGTCTGACTTATCATTCTATGGGTTTCTCATCCATATTTGATCTCAATTTATATATATTACCAGAATATTAAGTTAGCATAACATCAGATTACCGGGTAATTTGGTTATCATAATATTAAGTTACCAAAATATTAGCTTAAAAGAATGTCAGATTACCAGAATTTTAAATTAACGGAATATTAGGTTACCAGAATATTAGTTTGCCGGAATATTACGTTATTGAAAGATATGATTAGGTTTGGAGAATATTAGGCTATCAGAATATTAGCTTACCGGAATATTAGGTTATCAGAATATTAGCTTACCGGAATATTAGGTTATCAGAATATTAGCTTACCGGAATATTAGGTTATCAGAATATTAACTTACCGGAATATTAGGTTATCAGAATATTAGCTTAACGGAATATTAGGTTATCAGAATATCGAGTTGCTGGAAACCCCGAATATAAAACTCATATTTATTCAAAAGTGAAGTATTCGTAATAGGTTGAGATAGAAAACATTTTATTTTCTTCATTTTGGCAACATGGGGAGCATTTCCCCTACAGGGGAGATGTATATATATGTCCAAAACAACAGATAGAATTGAATAGCATTGTGAAATACACTCAAATTCCGAAATGTACTTAACAGTGTTCAAATGAAGGTGAATGATTTAAGCAAGATCGAAATGCAATAAACTTATTAAGGAGGAGAATACAAGGATTAAAATATTTATAGAAATGAACCAAGTAATAGTGAATATTATATAAACATGGAAGCGAAGAATATAACTACAAAACTGAAGGTGGCTAACCGAGTTAAGCGCCTTGCGAAACTGCCAGGCATTTATAACACTGACAGATCATAAAGAAAATTTCGAAGTGGAACCTGCAGGTAGCTTTTGCTTTTGGGAAGAATGAGTAAAAAGAAATTTATTCGTTGGTGTATCGTGCTTGTTACGAGAAGTTTTACAAATAAACCACTGGAAAATTACCAAAGCTATCATCTTTTGGTTTAATAGAATTAGTGCAATTTGATCTTAAAAAATTCTACTTTACTGTCAAGTAATGGAAGTAATTAGGCACTGCCGAAAAATTGGCATTATTTTAACTAACTTTATGTGGAGCGACTACATCTAATATATAGCTGCATCTACTGCAAGAAGAGTTGGGTCTCTGTGTAATGCCAGACAATTTTTCTCGTCATCTTGCACATCTACAAATCTACCATTCGTCTATGCATTGAATACTGCTGCCATATCTTGTTTAGTGCTCCTACTATTCATCTTGAGGTTTTTGATAAGGATCTGCAATATAATCGATCCTGACTTGGCATCTCGACTTCAGTCACTTTCTCACCAACGTGACGTGGCTTCCCTCTGTCTTTTCTACAAATATTTTCATGTCAACTGCTCTGACGAACTTTTTTCGCTGGTTCCCCTACTATATGAATTTAAACTAGATCTAGGTCCCCACCTTTTCACTGTTGAAATAGCTAAATGCAACCACCATTACTACACTAACAGTTTCTTTTCTCACACTTCCCGCTTATTCGCTTCCCTGATAACTAAAATCTTCAAAAAATTAAATGCAACGTCAATGGCCATCTACTATCTTCTTGGATCCCATTCATCTTTTGTCCTTTCCCCATTCCACCCCATACTCAGTTTTTTCTCTCACTTTCATTCCCTGTACCCACCTGCATACTAGTGACATTCTCGCTTTGATTGGGGGTGAAATGATTAAAAAAAAAAACAAAGCAAATTATATGAAAGCGTGTGAATTAGAAAAAAATACTTGTAGATTTTTATGAACATGTTTTTTTTTGTTTTTTGATGGAGCAGAAGTAAATAAATGGTTGAATTCTATTTAATATCTAAATTGATGGAGGAAATCTGTGCTTAGTTATATCAGGATGATGACCTCATAGGTCTCATTGATTACAATGGCAGGAAATGCTAAATCTTTTTTCAAGAGCCAGGATTTAATATTAAAATTAAAAGAAATTTGAAAAATGTGGACTTCCTGGATGTAAAAGATTATGCCGCCCGTACGAAAAAAATAATAATATATATATATATATATATATATATATATATATATATATATATATATGTGTGTGTGTGTGTGTGTGTGTGTGTGTGAAAAATATAGTTTTACGGTGTGCTGTATTTATGGGATAAAGTGCTCAATATCAGAGATAGAGCGTATGTAAATTTAAAAGTCAACATTGAAGTCAATACAACAGGCTGTTTGATGCTAGACGCAATCGTCTGGTGCATGAAACAGCCTGTCGCCTCTGAGTGCTGACTTCAATTTTCACTTTTATATATATATATATATATATATATATATATAAAGTGAACATCGAAGTCAACACTCAGGCAGCCTGACGATTGTGTCTAGCATGAAACAGCCTGTCAACTCTGAGTGTTGACTTCAATGTTCACGTTTACATATATATATATATATATATATATATATATATATATATATATATACACTAGTGTGCAAAGCTTTTGGGATATCTTGGCAAATTAATTACTTTTGTTATTTTTGCCAGAAAATCAATAGTGATTAACAGTATTCTTTTCTTAGTACATTTTATGATCCTTGTGAGAAAGAAAACAAGTTATTGCATTTTCGTTAATGTTGTATGGGAGATGTTAGAACATTTTCTGACAAAAAGGCCATACGAAAATACAGGGGCCACCAGTTAAAACTTAATTTTTCAACTCTTTACTTGATTTAAAAATTAATTTATTCTTGCAAAAAGTGATGTTTATTATTACAGTAAGTACAGAACGTCAACATATGGAGTTAATAATTAGATTTGCTGCCTTTGGCTCGGATAATTCCCTCAATTCTATGTGGTATTGAATAGAACAAAGTTCAAATTTTCTCATTGGGAATTTCTCCCATTCTCCTTTCATAATTCGCCGATACATATCACTCAATGA
>CAHIKZ030004467.1:1442500-1512500 GCA_903632075.3 Acanthosepion pharaonis | reverse complement strand
TATTTCTCCTGGCTAAAAACTTTTCTTGGGCCACTGTAGTGGTATGTTTGGGTCAGTGTTTGTGGGGGGTAAATATTCTGAGATAAAGTGTATCTGTAGAAGAGACAAAATGACTAAAAAGAGACAAGAAGAAAAACTATACTTAGCCGTTTCGTCCTCTGAGGGATTTTATCAAGGTAATGTTCTTGATAACGTGACCAAATCGGCTAAATACAGTTGATCTTCTTATCGGCTAAATACAGTTGATCTTTTATATATATATATATATATATATATATATATATATATATATTGTGTATTTGAATAGCAATCCTCTTTTTATACAAGTTTCATTAGAGACGACTGACATGATACTGCGATTAATTTTTTTATTTAATTTTTCCTGTGTTCGTATGGGTGTTTTCTTTTTTCTATACATATATACATATAACATTTTACACAGTTTATGTCCAGAAACGAAAACACTCAAACACATGAAAAATTCAATAAAAGACTTAATCGCAACACCCTGACAATCATCTTTAAAGAAACTTTATACTTTATATATATATATATATATATATATATATATATGGCGGAAAAGAGTTTGGCGTATATAATATATATATATATATATATATATATATATATATATATATATATATGCGTGTGTGTGTGTGTGTGTGTGTATTTATACATTTAAAAAGAGAAGTTGAATTAAAATAATTCTATTCACTTCGTTTCCGACATTACAACAAAAATTACTTCTTTCTGTCTTTTGTTTGTCTTTTGTTTGCGGAGTTAAAATTGTTTCAAAACTTTTGGAGCGAATCAGCTAAATTAAAATTGCATTAAAATTGGACTCAACTATTATTAGGATGTTTAACAGATGAATAGGTTTTATATCATAAACGCCATCTGCTAGTCTTTCTTCAAATATTGTTTTTCTTTGTATTGTTTACAAAAGATCCGATTTCCATTTGTGGGTGGATTCGTTTGTAACCCTAACGCTGTAAAAATAAAAAAAGGCACATAATAACATTTTAGTTAGGACAATGCCATTAAAATAGTTAACGGATAGACATGTCAGTCCAATTTACAAAACAATAAGAAAGTGCGGTCAGCTTTCGTTCTCCCTACTATACTAATGATCCTATTTTTTCCACGGTTGTTACAAAAGACTTAAAGAAAATCATATCATCATTGAAAGCAAACAAAATGAAAACGATTACTAAGTGCTGCATAAGGCTAGACACGAAACAATATAAAACGCGGCTCGGCTTAACGTCCGGTAAATCCTAAATCAAAACACAAATCATCGACGCACAACAATTCACACTAATTCGACTGGATAGTTCCACTCAATAGTCAATAAATAATCACTGCAGTCAGTAGCCTGACAACGCTATTTATACACCTAACGGAACACACATATTCATAAGTCCAGAGTTTCTTCCTGTATATATATATATATATATATATATATATATATATATATATAATTGTGCGTTTGGGCAGCAATAGCTCTTTTATACAAGTTTCATTAAAGACGACTGACAAGTTACTGCGATTAAATTTTTATTCAATTTTTCTTGTGCTTGTATAAGTGTTTTCGTTTCTAGACATAAAGTGTTCAAATGATCTACGTGGGCTTTCGGCTATTCTATTAACCAATATCCAGGATTTTTTAAAAATTTGAACTGAATATGTACATAATTAGGTAGGTATATCTATGGGGATGGAAAGTTGTCGTTTTTAAACACGATCACACGTCGTGACCATGTCCATAGTTTTTTTATATATATATATGTATTATTTTAGATATTATAACAAAAACATGTTGAACTCGCTACACAATACCTTTCGTGTTTCGGTACTAAGTTGTACATCTTCAGGCGAATGATTAAATAATGGTGATTAAATAATGTTTATAAAATTTCAAAAGCAAAACGTTACCTTTTTTTCCGAAAGATAAAGAGGGTGGATAAGAAAACACATATATAAAAGTGAACACCGAAGTCAACACAACGCAACGACAGCATATTTCATGCATGAATGCAATCTTCAGGCCATCTCAAATCAGGACTATTATCTAAAACAAATGAACTGGAAAAGGTCTTTTCACCCGTTATTCCCACTTATATACGCTCTATCACTGATATTGAACAATTTTATCCACACAATTAGCATAACTTAGTTATATTTTCATCCTATTATATATATATATATATATATATATAAATGACAATGGGAAAACTGTAGTAGTTGCTGACGCGTTTCGTCCAATGTGGACTTTCTCAAAGCCAAAAACGAAATTAATTTACTTAAACAAAGTAACTAATAATAACAAAAACAAAATGTCCTTAGTAACTGTCATTTATATTTTAAAATAGTGTCTTTTCTACAGGTTAACTCTGAGAAATTCTCATATATATATATATATATATATATATATATATATATATATATATATATATATATATATAATTTGTTCTATATATGAGGGAAAAGTGTTCCGTATTTGACAGAGCTTGAAATCAACTCTACATATTGACTGAGTTTCACGATTTAAGCGGTCTTTTGCAGAATCTTTTTTTTCCACTTTGTCATAGATTTTCTTAAAATTGATCTGGCATATAAAGAATTTTACTTCATTATCCCCGCCCATATATATATACATGTGTGTGTGTGTGTGTGTGTGTGTGTGTGTGTGTGTGTGTATGTATGTATGTATGTATGTATGTGTGTGTGCGTGTGTGTATATATGTATGTATGTATCTGTGTGTGTATATATGTATGTATGTATGTGTGTGTGCGTGTGTGTATATATGTATGTATGTATCTGTGTGTGTGTATATATATATATGTATGTATGTGTGTGTGTCTATGTATGTATGTATGTATGTATGTATGTGTGTAAAAGTGCACACCGAGATCAACACCAAACGGCAACAGTCTGTTTCATGCTTGAACGTAATCTTCCCGCCACGTGTATTGTGTTTTGGATCGATTATTTATATTTGCTGGTTAATGGTGCATTATGGGTAGCAATTTCTGTTATTTAAGCAGTTATTAGTTAGGCTGTAACGGTTATGTTTATTCTAGAGTCTATTGAGTAGAAATAATTGTAGATAAAAATGCGGTTATTTATAGCTATTTTATAGTGTTATGTGTTAACATTTTACATATTATTTATTATTGATTACTTAATAAGGTGTTGATTATTATTACATTTACTTGTGTTTATATGTGCATTCGTAGTTTCTCAATTTGTTTATTATTTACTTATTTTTTTATTTATTTATTTAATTTTTTTTCGGTTTTTAGTTACCTACTTGTTTAGTTTGAAGTATTGGTTTTGTCTTAAGTATGTTGTATAATCAGCGTTGTATAGGGTGCGATGGATAAATTGCCGTCTAAATTACGCAAAAATGAAAATAATACTGATATCTCATGTTAATGGATATATTTACCAAAATTACTCAAACTGTCTTGAAATGCTAAAAAGTAAATTTATTCAATAAAATAGTCATTAGCTTCAACCATGGCCTCCGGATGATTTCAGAACCTTCTGCATCTCTTCTGGATGGTTCCTTTGTTTAAGTTGGTGAATGCTGCCATAATCCTTGCCTTCAGTTCATCTTTGGTGTCACAAGGAGTTTTGTTGGTCCCTCACTCAAGTGTGTCCCGCACAAAATAATCAAGGGGGTTGCAGTCTTGGGAGTTAGGAGGGCAGGGTTAGGAAATTGTCTGACAGCCATGACTGTGTTCTCCTATGTGGCATAGTGCAGAGTTCTGTTGCCAGACATAGATTCTTTCAGCAGCCACCTTCTTTATCCGAACAATGTAAATAGTGTAAATAACGCTTAAGTAATAATTATATATATATATATATATATATATATATATATATATATATATATATATAATATAAATAGTTTTTAAAAACAGGAAACCATTGATTTTAATTTTAAAAGTCTCTAGGGCCCTTTCAGCCAACATCTCATCAGGAGACAATCGTTGGATTAGCGAAAATTAGAATTAATCAGCACGTACCTTCCAAAATACGACTTGGTAAGATAGATAGAATATGCTATCTTCCCCATGAATATGGAATCGGCTATTGCTCAACGTTTAGTTGAGAATATAGCTTGTGCCAAGTTGTATAAAAAAGAGTGGTTTAAAATTATTCATACAGCCGATTCCAATAATCATTTGAAGATTTTGGAATCGGTCTGTATAGGATTAAGAAAACCTTCTCTCTACCGGCAGAAAGAATTTATAAGGTCTCTGAATCTGTTGGGGATATTTTATTTTAACTGTCCCTCGCTAATTTATTTACACGATCCTTCCCTCGTTACAAGTATATATACTTGTTTGTTATTTTAGTGTGTTTCCCCCTTTTTTTTTTTTTTTTTTTGCTCTTCAATATCGTTAATATTCTTTTCGCTAATCCAACGATTGTCTCCTGATGAGATGTTGGCTGAAAGGGCCCTAGAGACTTTTAAAATTAAAATCAATGGTTTCCTTGTTTTTAAAACTGTTTATAAATTTTGTACCTCCAAACATATATATATATATATATATATATATATATATATATATATATATATATATATATATATTTCTCGACTCTCCTGTCGACTTCAACGTATGAGGGTTAAGCAACTCAGTTTCTAGAAACCAACAGCCAGACTAACCGCTAATCATTTGATTATAGAGATAAAGACGTGTGTAGAACCAACCACTCTTTTTGGAAGAGCCGAATACAGAGACCCGGTGCACAATATGCCACAAGGTCCCGAAACAACCCTCCGCAGGTTTTGAATTCAGAGTTCTTTTTCTACAAGACCGGTTGCCAGCCATAGCTATAGATCACAGTCTGTCCTGCTATTTGTCCATAATTGGATATAGAAGAAGAGGAATCATCCATTTCCCAAGGGTCATAGCACGTAAGTGAACGCAAAAGATTCGACTGGAATTCCAACTCGGCTTTCTGATTCCTCAATCCGTTATATGTACAGTTTTAAGGTGTGCTATATTTATTCTTGGCTGGAATTTTAACTCAGCATGCCAATCCAATTTTCCGCGCCGATAACAGCTACGCTACAAGTACACCCACTTGACATGTTTATTCATTATATATCTTTTCTCAGTGTATGTTTAACATGACATTGTTTCATTTTTAACTGTCGCATTTCCTCTTTTGTTTTCAATTGTATGATAATTACAAAAGACAAAAAAATAAATAAAAACAAACAAAAAACATATCCACATAAAAATTATTCATTCATTGAAAAGTTATTCATTCATATATAAAACTGATTTTACTCTATCCTGAAAAAATGTATAAAATATAAGATGTCGGCCCCGTACTTGGCAACTGTTGGGTTGATTGATTTGTTAAAATGAAAAATAAAGAGGAGGACTGGGACATGGTTATACAATTTGAAATTCAGGAATTCAAGACAAAGGAAGTTATAATAATATCAAAAGAATAACAGAAATATTTTATACAGCGATTTATGCATTTATATATTTATATATAATTTAAATTACTATTGTTATTAAATTGTCGATTGAATATTCTTTGTGATTTTTTTTTATTTTATTGTTCTTGTATATTTGATTCTCTATGGGAAATCCCGTCACCGCGTGCATTTATGCAGCGGATTTTATGAGGGTCTCACGTGTGTAGTTTTGTCCCAATACTAAACTCAGGTTAGTATGTTTGTTTTATTTTAGTTTGGTTTGTTTTATAGCTTATCAGTTAATACCGAAAACTGATTAATCTGCAAAATCCGTGAATACGATTTAAAAAAAAAAATCACCCCAAGCAAGACAACAAAGCCACTAAGACGCAGGGTGAAAGAATAAAAGACAAAGAAAACATTATTAAGGAGAGAGAAAAATAAAAGAATAGAAATTAAGAACGTAAAAATAACGACAATGTATGGAAGAGAGATCCACAAGAGAAAAGTTCGAGCAAAGAAACTGTCAGCATAGAACTTACGGTTACATCTCATCATTTCACGTGTAAAATTACGAGATCTTGCCGCCAATCGAATACTGCCTTTAAATTCATAACGTCTAGGTACCATAGAAGAAAGTTCATAAGAATAATTACCATGAAACTATTTATAGAAAAGACAGAGGGAGGCTACATTATAGCGGCAGGAAAGCAGCTGTGGCCGAGATGTCAGGTCAGGGCCAATAATATTGCAGGTTCTTCTTTGGATTTTATCAATGATCTCTAAATATATAACAGAAGCACCAGACCATAAATGGCAGCAATATTCTAAGCATGGACGAATGGTAGATTTATAAACATGTATGATAGATTCAGACGAGAAAACTTATCTAGCATGACACAGTAAACTAACTTTACTAGCAGCAGACCTAACAATTAATTCAGTATAATATTTCTACTTCATGTCAGTGGCAAAAGTTAGTCCGACAAAGCGCAGCGAGTCACTCGCCTGAAGGTTAGCATCAGCCATGCGGATGGAAAGTAAAAAGGATTCTCACGGACGATTAATTTTAAACAGTTTCATTTTGAAGGCATTAAAATTAAGAAGCAATTCACTGTCCCAGTTAACAAGAGAATGTAGGTTGTTTCTTTAGATCAGCTGCCAATTTGACCTCATCGAACCGATCAGACAGGTATAAATTTAGACAGGTATAAATAGTTATGTCATCAGCATAGATACCATCAGGAAGGTCGTTAATGAAAATTAGGAACAACTTTGGCCCACGAATAGAACCCGGTGGGGTCGCCTGCATTAATGCAAAAAGATCTTGAAGAGTAGCCATTCAAGAGAATTTTCATTTCATAAATTTCAATTGAATCAGTTAAAAACATCGTACACAAATACCATAACCTTTCAACTCATGAAGAAGACCAGTATGTCAAACCCTGTCAAATGCGTTCGAGATATCCAAATCAACAGCATTCTTATCTAAAGCTTGATAAATTCGGCAATGATCTTAAAAACATCAGCAGTTGATATAGAGAATCTGGAAAAAAAGATCCTGTGAGTGAGATACTTAACCAATTCAAAGTTTATTAGAGTCTCTAGGACTTTGCCAAAGTGAGGTAGTGGGCTAATAAACCGATAGTTAGAAGGATTAGACGGTTCACTTGAGTTCTTAAAAACTGGAACTACAAGATAGGATTTCCACCAAGCAGGAAAACAAGAAGGAGCAAGGTATTTAGGGAGAAGTGGAGTCAGTTCAGGGGTACATTTGTTAAGGTCTATGACAGGGATACCATCAAGTCCGTATGCTTTTGAGGGATCCAGTTCAGAGATGATGACAGTAAACATGGGAAACGTCAGGTAAAGGAATTCAAGATGAGTCAAGAGCGGAACTTGAAGAGAATTTACGAGCCAGACATTCTGCTTTATCAGCAAAAGATGATAACACCTCAAATTGAGTGAATGGAGGATGGATAGAAGATTTATTCTTATTTATGAAACTATTGCAGAGCCACCTGTAGTCACAAGAGCCAAACCTGTTAGAGTCTATAAGGTGCTTCATTCAGAAAAAGAATTAGCCTATTTGAGGATATGTTTACAATTATTGCGAGCAGACAGAAATAATCATCTGTTATGTGCCATGCGTGATACACGCTTAGGCGATCATCTATATCATTCGTTACATGACTGACAAGGCAGATTTTTCCCGCAGTAGGTTGCCATTTCTTTCTGCGGTAGACCATCCAATTCTATAGAACTCGGTCTGTCCTGCTATTTACCCATTGCTGGGGAGTGGGGAGAAAAGCATTAGCACGTAAGTGAATGTAATGGATTCGACTGGAAATCGAACTCGGCTCTCCGATTCCTCAATTCGAGCCGCTATCCATTATTCCACCATACCTCCACCGGGACAATTATTCTGAAACAACTAGAAAAAGTGATTCCTGGGAGCTATTGCGGCTGAACAGGCCGATGTGAACCAGGGAAAAGATTGTAGTTTCGCCGGATATTTCCGTGAAGGAACAAAAGCATTGGTGCTGGCTTTAACCCAAGTAGAAATCTCTGTGGCACAGTTCTCAATAGGAAGGTTAAGAATCTCAGTCTAAGGAAAATCTCAAAGACAGTCAGGAAAAGAATCCTAATCGTTACACTGGTAACAGAAAGAAATCTTGTTAATATGAGGTTCCTTTCTAATAGACGACACAGGAGAAATATCAACAGATTCTACTGCGTGATCCAAATTTCCAAGATTTTTAGCCTTCCTTACTCATTTTCTTCATCACAACATGTCAGTGTTCAGATCTAATTGCACTTGGTATTCTTATCAGTGTCCAGATGCCATTAACTCCTCATCTCAGAGACACTGTGGATGTAACAACCAAATGAAAGATGATAATGTGAAGATTAGTAAATATCACCTTGCCATGTAACAATAGTTAATTAAGGTCATTAATTACGACTATTTGGGATCGATCGTCACTGGGAGCTTCATGTAACTATACATTTACTAAGTTTGAAGAACTCTGAAACAAAGAAAGGCATAGTAACTTGAAGCTAATCCAAATTGGAATCTAATAAGCAACACTAACACTAAACTCAACCCTAACCCTAGTAACTTGAAGTTAATCTCAATCCAAATATAATAAACAATCCTAAACCCAAAGCTAACACTAATCCTAGTAACTTGAAACTAATCCAAATTCAAATTAATAAATAGCCGTAACCTCAACTCTAAGCCTAACCCTAATACTACCACTAACCCAACTTATCCCTTAACCCTAAACCTAACACTAACCCCAACTATTAATCCTAACTCTAAACCTAATACCAACCGTAAATCTAAACATAATCCTAACTCTTATCCTAACTTCATCCAGAACATCTAACCTTAATCCTAACCTTAACATATACCTATATCTAGAGCGTATGGAAAAAGACTCTTTCGAGCTAATCTCTTCTAATTCAAACTTCAAAGAATTCGGCAGACCGCTTCTAGATAAGTTGTTATCGTTTGAAAAAGAAACAGATTTTTAAACTAATTAGAAAACTCTTTAAAGACAACCTCTCTGGTCATTTCTTTCCCTTCAGGATGTAGGCAATCATGGCTCTCCACATAGACCTTTTCTTAATCATCTCTGAGTTATCTTGACTTCTTGGAGTTTTTCTTCCCGTTGCCTTGTTTGAAATTCAAGTTTTCTTTCGCTTACACTGGTTGCCACCTAAGGCGTAAGAATCTAGTATACCCTGCCATCTAACGCATGGAGAGAGAAGAGAGGGATACATACTTTTACAACGGGCATTTGTGCGAAAGTGAACGCAAATGATTAAGTTGGAATTTGAACTCGGTTCACCAATTCCACTTTCCATCCAAATAACAGTTACACTGCCATCAGTTTTATCAGAGTCGAGTCCGTTGTCGCTCATCTCCCCGATGCCGTTAAACACACACAAATACTCAGACACACAAATACACTCTCTCACCAAACACACAGGGCAGCTAGCCAACCGTCCACTTGGCAACATATCCACTCATATATACATACAGTTTTTTTTTTTAAATCATTTCACCCGAAGCAAGGCTGGAATGCCACTAATACGCAGTAGGGGTGGGGAGCTACAGCGAGTGAATGTGAGAGAAAAGACTGAGTATAGCGAGGATTGAGGAAAGGACAAAAAATAAACGGGATTTAAGAACACAGAAGATGGCGATTGACGTTGCATTTAAATTTTTGAAGATTTTATTTATCAGGGAAGCAAGTAAACGGAAGAGTGTTCCACAGGTGGGAAGTATGAGAAAATAAACTGTTAGAGTAGAAGTGGCGATTGCATTTAAGTATTTCAGCAGCAAACGGACGGGACATAGACTTAAAGCGTTTCTATGACATCCTTTCTCCAGCGACTTATCGAATTTCTTTTCCAGGAAGAAATATTAATTTTACTTAGTATCGTATACAATGACGAAGATTTTGCATCATTTGTTAAAAATAGAAACTTTATTCCAAACCATAACTTTTGTCTTCTCGTTCTTTTGTAGACATCGGTGTTTTAATTGAATTTTAACTTGTCTTTTCGTTTTCACTCAAAACCAGTAGTGGACTGGCCAGGGTGTCAGCTTACTCGATGGGAAGTGTGTCCCTGACGGAGCCGGCCCCTTATATCAAATAAAAATGCAATAAAGAACAAACACAGACAAATGTTTTAGCAATGAAAAGGAATAGGAGCTTTATAAAGTCATCAGCACACTATCAGTTACTCAAGTCCAATGAGAGAGGACATTTTCAAAGCTAAAGATCATAAAGACGAGGTTAAGAAATTCACTGTCTGAGGAGAATTTGGAATCCTACATGATGCTATGCATTGAAAAGGAATTGTTAGATGAAATGGACGCAGAAGCAATTATTGGCAGATTCGAACAATCATCTAATGAACACCAACGTTTGTTTTTAATATATTGAATTGCATGTACAGCTCTATTGTGCTTTTGAACTATCTGTTAATGTGTAAATTATGCTATACACTATTTAAACACATCAAAAATATTAATCAAATTATTAAAAAATATTAACTAATTACTTAAAATTAAAAAAAATAATAATCCAATTACAGTATAATTTATTTACATCTGGTATCTTCTAGGAGGTACGGAGTACTGGATAGCGGCTCGGGTTGAAAAATTGGAGAGCTGAGTTCGAATTCCAGTCGTATCCATTACATTCACTTACATGCTAATACCCTTGAGAAAGGTATGAATCCTCTTCTTCAGCCACCCACCCCCACCAGCTATGAGTAAATAGCAGAACAGACCGAGTTCTATAGAGTTGGATGACAACTGGACTACCGCAGAAAGAAATGGCACTCTACTGCAGGAAAAAAAAATCTGACTCGTCATCATGTATCGAAAGATACATGATCGCCTAAGCGTGTATCACGCATGGCATATAATTAACTGTGTCACTGTGTCAGTTGGACATTTTCAAAGCTAAAGATCATAAAGACGAGATTAAGAAATTCACTGTCTGAGGAGAATTTGGAATCATACATGTTGCTATGCATTGAAAAGGAATTGTTAGATGAAATGGACGCAGAAGCAATTATTGGCAGATTCGAACAATCATCTAATGAACACCAACGATTGTTTTTAATATAGTGAATTGCATGTACTGCTCCATTATGCTTTTGAACTATCTGTTAATGTGTAGATTATGCTGTAAATTATTTACAACTATTAACCAATTACTTAAAATTAAAAAATATATAAATAAAAAATTCAGTAAAGCATTCTCTATATACATTTGGTATCTACTGCCAGTAATACGTATAGTACATGTACACCGTAATTATTAAGAAATATACATTTTTTTCACAAAAATTTCAACTATACACTTTTTTTCTATATGTATTTTTTGAAAATTTTATGTATTCTTTATGAAAATTAAATGATAGCATTTTAGTTGTGGGTGGGCCGCATTTCGTCTCTTGGCAACTAATATCTTTAGACCGAGTCCGCCACTGAGTCAATATTATTTTTGGGTAAAGACAATTTATTTGGAGTTAGATATAAGGATTTGTTAATCTCCGTCGCAAATATGTCAGATTAGAGAAGGTTTATATAAAATCAGTAGAAAATAAAACGACTATAATTATTTTCAAAGCATAAAAATCGTTATATTGCAAATCACACACGCAAACACACATACACACACACACACACACACACACTTACATCTCTCTCTCTCTCTCTCTCTATATATATATATATATATATATATATATATATATATATATATATAAAAGAACAAACACTAATATTCCATGGTCAAAATTTAAATTATGACCGTGGAATATTAGTGTTTAAGCCTTTTATTATATCCTTACTCCGTCCTGGACATTGAGTTCTACCTGGATTCTATCCTCTCGGAATTTTTTTAAAAAAATATACATGTATGTACCTATGTATATATATTTATATATTTTGCATATATATGTATATTTACCACTAATATTATTATCTATCTATCTATCTATCTATCTATATATATATATATATATATATATATATATATATATATATATATATACGCAGATGAAAGAAAGCAACAGTATTCATTTTTTTTATATGGTGAAAAGGAGAAGAAAAGGGAGAGGCAAAAATCAAAGACCTGATTTTAAAACGCCGCTCTCACCTGATATTAAGGTTATGCACTTGAAAACAAGGTGGACACTTTATTGTTGTAACGAAAGCTGCTAGTTTATCCCCACCCCACTCGTTATTTCTCAGAAACATTTTCATTTCATTCCCAGTTACCCGGTACCAAAAAATCAATTTTCTTCAACTGCATGTCCACACAGTTATTTTGTCGCCTTACCTGTTGATAAATCCATTAAAGCTAATGTGAATATTAAAAATCTTGTTCATTGTTATCGGTTGTGTCCAGCAGGATCGATAACCAGGTAATATTGGCACTATGAGTGTCAGGGTAGGACCCTCATTTCAATTTCTCTACAATAAATAAAATATTCTCTTTTTTTTTTAATGAAGGTTAAAAATAAAAAAAAAAAATTTGCAACAATGAAAAGTGAATAAAAGAATAGGGGATTTTATTTTGTAGACGGTGGGGATGTTGATGAAATGCTTTAATAAAAAAAAAGTGCTAGCTTTGTTCTTCGTAGGGGAGACCCCCACCCCGTATATGTGCGCATGAAAAGGATATAGATCTGTGGAAAATGGGCTGTTTAACTGAATAGGAACAAAAACAATAGAAAAAGAGAGAGAGAGAGGTGATTAAACGAAAGAAAGAGAAGTAAGAACTAAAAAGGAGTGCAAAGAGAAAAGCTGTGAAGAGAAAGAAAGGAAGAGAGAGAGAGAGAGAGAAAGAAAGAAAGAGCAAAATGATGAGAAATAATAACGTAAAAAAGGGGTACAGAGAGAGAGAGAAGAACAATGGTGAAGAGAAAGAAAGAAAGAGAAGTAAGAAACAAAAAAGGATTGCAAAGAGAAAAACGGCGAAGAGAAAGAAATGTAGAAAGAGAAAGAAGGAGTGAAATGATGAGAAATAATAAAGTAAAAAAGGTGTGCAGAGAGAGAGAGAGAGAGAGAGAGAGAGAGAGAACAACAGTGAAGAGAAAGATAGAAAGAATATCATAAAGAAGGAAGAAAACGAGGAAAATGAAGAGAGGCAGGAAAAATGTGAGAAACAATGCGAAAAAGATGAGAAACAGTGAAAATTATTTCTAAGGTGAATGAGGAAAAACTCGTAAACAAAAAGATCAAAGAAAAAAATCAATGAATGATTGATTGAAAGAGAAAAAGTGGGAAGAAGAAAATAAATATGGAGAAGACAGGAAGGAAAACTGACTGAATTAGTGAATGAATTGTTAAAAAAACAACGAAAGAAAAAATAAAAAAAAAATTTGAAGAAGTTGATGAGAAAAAATACCAGTTTATAGAAAAAGACAAAAAAAAGATGGTGGAAAAAAAAAAGCTATTTAAAAAGCAAGAATGGAAAATAAATTTCCCTAACGCTCCCCAAACACACACAAACACACTATATATATATCACACACTATATATATATATATATATATATATATATATATATATATATATATATATATATATATGTGTGTGTGTGTGTGTATGTGTGTGTGTGTGTGTGTGTGCGTGTGTGTGCACCGGGTGTAACAACAAAATTGTCTAAATCGTGTAACTGCGTAATTGTTCATCTCACAAAATGTTTAACATCTAAAGAACCACTAAACTAATTGAATTTTTTTCAGGCTGTCAGATAAGACACACACACGCACACACACACATGCACACACACACACACACACACACATATATATATATATATATATATATATATATATATAGTGAGAGAGGGAGAGAGAGAGAGAGAGAGGAGCCATTTGAAATATTGACATAAATAAAAAAAAGAACATAATATTTCCTTAAATAACACTAAACATATCACCCTACTAATGTCGTAATTATATGCATTCTAACTATAAACTAGACGAGAAAATCATAAAGAATCTTATAAGTACTAATATATTCCCCACTGATCCCAGTAAAAAAAAATAAACTAATTATTACTAAAATAAATTATATATTATACTAAATTTAACACAACCACCTTAATCATACGCAATAACTCTCCTTAACTCGTATTTTTGGGGTAAAAAAAGAACAACGCTGTATATCAATTTAAAGGTCATTTGGATGATTGTACCTCTGACAAACGTATGTCATTTGGATGATTGTACCTCTGACAAAAGTATGTACATATATTGGCTTGACAGACACAACATTATAAAGACTTCTTGCACTTCATTTGAAGATACAAGTTCTTTTGCGCAACATCTAAAAACACATTTTCACTACTTTCACAATACGGGGTTACAACACCAGTATACTACACCACGAAAATAACAAATAAGAACTTCAAATTCTCAAGGCCCTCTACATCAAAATCAACCAACCAACACTCAACAAAGTTTATTACGAATATAGCAACAACATATTAATGTGTATATAACATATAACGCCAATTACATTTCTACCAATTTCCGGCCATTTCCCTTATATTGAAACGTTTGTTTTGCAAATATTTCATGACTACAACGGATAAATTTTAAATTTTAAATCAACTATAACAGCGCGCGTTCTCACGTGCTTTTAAAAATCACTATCACAACGGAATACAGATTTTATCGCAGTTGCAATAAATTTGTCTTCTTAATTTACCCCTGAAGATGATCTTAGAAAAGCTGGAAAGTACTTGGGTACAAAAAAACTACGGCGCCTTCCTTGATGAATTTCATTTTTAACATCAAGTTGGTGGAAGTTGATTGGAGTAAAGAAACGAATTCGACACTGATTTGGAGAAATGACCAAAGATTTATTTTCATTTACAAAATATGAAAATGTCTCTGGTAAGTTGTATACTGCTTCTTGGCTATCGGCTTGGACTTGTCGCGTTGATAGTGGAACCTGTTCTCTTTCTGTGTTGACAGGGAGTCGTTTTCACAGCCTAATGATCGGACGGGCAGTCAGCCGCGCTCTCGTGTGGCCTCGATGAGTAGAGTGGGTACGTGAAGTCTCTCTCTCTCTCTCAATTTCTCTCTCTCTCTGCTATCTGTCTTCTGTTCTCTGACCGGCTTCTCTTATAACCTATATAAAGGAAACGCATGGACCTAGTTGTAGACATTTGTGGCAAGCGAGACTCGCGTAGATAATGACCAGCACTCTGGAATATTTATGTTTTTTTTTAATTTGAGTAGAGTGCTGCGTGTGCGTGACAGCTAGACGAAAATTGTTGTGTTATTAAAGATATATGTTTTCTAATAATCGTATAAATTTTGGTTTTAATTTGTTATCTCTATGTGCAAATTGTGTTTTCTGCTACAAGACAAGTGGAAAGGATCATTATAAAAATAAGTAGACACAATATGTCTATATTATTCAATGAAACATGTTTGAATGAAGATATACTGCATATATATATATATATATATATATATATATATATATATATATATATATATATATATATATATGTATGTATATACAACCAAATTTGGTTGTTTTTTTTTTTTTGGTGGGGGGTATTCAAACCCTCTGTTGATGAACCTATAAAAAGAAAAAGGGGGGAAAAACTAGATAATCAAGATTTTAGTTCTAGAATTAAAATGAATTTAAACCCGTAAAAGAAGAAGAACTATTCTAAACAAAAGATTTCAACAACGAACCACGACTGGGAAAGCCATTAAGGAAGGTAGGAAGGAAGGAAGGAAGGAAGGAAGGAAGGAGAATAAGTGTTCGACTTAATACTGTGAATAAAGTATTTTTTAATCTAATGCCACTGTAAATAAATTCATTTAGAAAATAGTACATTTACTTTTACTTTTTTTTAAGAGTGGACTTATTTGAACTCAAACTCTGTGTCGAAAGTTGAATGGTTATATAGGTTACTAAATGTAAATAAAAAGTCAGGACATTTTTAAATTCCAAAAACAAAAAACGAAAAATATATGTAATTTGTTTTTAATGGAAAAAGAAAGAAAAAGAAAAACAAGAAATAAAAAAAAAAAAACAGGTAAAGTTCTCATTTTTAATTTGAGTGTGGATATGAATGTACATGGGGGTCCGAAAGTTTTGTCACCTATACATAATATAATTTTCTATTTCAGATGGTTAACATGAGCTCCTACAGTTTGGAAGAAAGGTAAGTAGTGACAAGACTTTCGAACCACCCTGTGCATTTGACACTTCCTTATACGTGGATTCAGTTACCCGCGTTCAAACTGAGTAATAAGCAAATTATGCGTTCGTCTGAATTTCTGGAATGTAGAATTAGTATTATTTATTTTGTATAAAGTATGGCGAAATGTCCTCATCTTTGTTGCCATTAAGACAGATTTTCAACGCGCAGTCTTCAAGGAATTTAGAATTGAACCCTTTATTTAATCAACGGAGATAGATTGTTCTCGTTCCGCTGGTCATGTCTACGGATATCATATCTTGTTCCTTTTTAGTACTTCTCAGTAATTGACAGTCCTATTTCCACTGCATCTATGTATGTCCTTCCCATAATAATATGTATGTCCTTCCCATAATAATATGTATGTCCTTCCCATAATAATAGCCTGAAGCAAGGAATTTCATAGTTTCAGCGGGAGTCAGGGAAATCTTTTACTCTTTCTCGTTTTTTATTTACAGAATTTTGTTTATTGAATTGCAATACCCTGGCATTTTATTAAACTTTTTATTTATTGAAGTATGTTTTAGTTTAATCATTTAATAATTAATTACGAATTAAAACAAATTACTCTACTTTAAGTTTAAAATCCATCAACATTTTCTATTGCGATTAAATTTGTAAAACTCGTCTATAAAAATAATCCATGTAAATGTATATGTACTAATATGAAAAATTATATGTACTAATATGAAAAATTATATGTACTAATGTGAAAAATTATATGTATTAATATGAAAAATTATATGTATTAATATGAAAAATTATATGTCCTAATATAAAAAATTATAATATGTACTAATATGAAAAAGAATGAAGATTTTCAATAATACATGCATATTATTTGGAATGCGACTTTTGAGTTGGACAGTCTTGAAAAGAGGGAAATGACATTCTAACTCATGGAGAAAATGATGTATTGGACAAAAGGTTGGGAACCATTGGCCTAAAGGATTAAAACATTGTTAAAGAATTTGGTTATAAATAATAATTGTGGGTTCAATCCCTGAACTAGGAAGTGTAGATGACCTCTACTTTTTAATGCTATGCTAATTTTGTGTTCATGGTTGACAATATAACACAAAGCCAGTGATCAAAGAGTTTCATTAAGAAACAAAACGTAAATCATTTGTTTTAAAACTGATCGTCTTTTTGTGCCATATTTTTGTTAGATTTTCATAGATTCATTATCGGTTTATTGCAAGAGACGCAGTTTTACACTATTTACATTGTTCTGACTATCGTCCTCATCTTTGTTGCCATATTTATCATGACATTTCGGCCGTTGTACACTCCGGCCTTCTTCAGATGGTTGGAATGTCGAACTGAACCCTTTATTTCGCTCGCTGGGGAAGACTGTTCTAGTTCACACTCTTTGGGTCCAGTGACAGGACCCAAAGTGTGTGAGTCCAGTACCTGGTTAAATCAGTGGAGAACAGGAGATGACTGATAACTGACATCCATTAGACATGGCACGTGGAACTAGAACAGTCTACCCCAGCGAGCAAAATAAAGGGTTCAGTTCGACATTCCAAACACCTGAAAAGGGCCAAAGCGTACAACGGCCGAAACGTTGTGATAAATATGGCAACAAATATGGGAACGATAGTCAGAACAATGTAAATAGTGTAAATAATACCTCATCTCAGAAATATAGACAGATACAGACGCAGTTTTATCGGATTATGGCAAGAGACGCAGTTTTACTGGGAAATTAAATCGATCACAATCTTCTCTGAAAAGGAGTAGACGCGTATGTCTTGTTTCCTCTTTAGGATGGGTTTCCGGTTCCTTCTAAAGTCTACTTTAAATCCTTACTTCTAACATCGCCGCCTAAAATCTGAGATTTTATTTACTATTTATTTTTTCCTCAATAGGAGTAGATAGATTCACCTATCGTCCGGTTCACACTCCTCATCGGTCTTTGAACCGGTGTAATGTTTTATCCTGTGTTTCTTGTTTAGTATTGGGTTTCCGCTTCCTTCTCAAATCTTTTTCATTCTCTTTCACTCCCAGTAGCCTCTTGCATTTTAGTGGTATTGTCGCCTTACATTGGTGGTTTTTAGTTTATATTTTATAGGATTGTTATTATTTGTAATTAGTTTTTAATTTTCTATATTGTAAGTTTTATAATTTTTTGTGTTATCTAATGATGCGTCACATGTACGAGTTAATGCTGTTTACAATTTTTGTGCCTCTAGTTTCAATAAAATGTATTAATGTTGGGACCAAGTGAGTGGTTAAAGAAATAACAAAACAAGTGTTGCAGATATATCATATATTAAACAGTAAGTACAACAGAAGAGTATTCCACGACTAGTGAGTGTGTTTCGGTTGACCCAGCGTTCAATCTATTCGACTGTTATATTTACCAGCCTCCCCCCGAGGCAGGATGTGGCACAAGGCCGAGTTTAATGTGGGACAGTCCGAGCCCGTAGGCTCGGCCCAAAATTCCTCATAGACCCCGGATAAAACGGGGTCGGGTAGCTGTTTTCCGAGCCGAGACTCTGCCCTTCGACATAGTCTCGTCTTTGGATCCTCTCTTCCCGGAGGCAGAGAGTTTGACCAGCACGGCTGGAACAGATCTACTCGACTGTTCCCCCACAAGGACTTCTCTCCTACTGATCTTATAGTAGGCGGAAGAGTCTAACATAGACTCTTTAGAGGGAGGACACAACAACAATTAATGTTATATTTTTAATGTGCATCTTTTTCTTTAAAAAAGGTTTCTCGAATTTTCAGGCCGGTCGACAAAAATAAAGAAATATACTATTTAATAAATAAAAGGGGCACCTATTCAAATGTAGGTATCCACTTGAATAACGTTTAAAGTGATAAAATATATACATATGTATATAAATGTAAGAATAAAGACAAAAGGAATAATTATCTTAGTCGACGCGTTTGTCATCAAAGGAATTAAGAGCAGTGATCCGATTTCTCTGGTCGCAAGGTGTGTCAGAAGCAGAAATTCATCAAAGGCTTGTCACACAATATGGCGATAGGGCATTGCCGCGTAGAAGTGTGTGAGTAGATGGAGAATTCTAAAAGTGTCCGGACAAGCGTGACGAACGAAGGAGGAGCAGGACGTCCGTTTACCTCCACCAGTGACGAGAAGATTCAGCAAGCTCGAGAGATGGCAAGGGCGAACCGGCAAGTTATTCTCGATGAGATAGCACGTTCTCCGCAGATTCGGATCATTGCTCGTTGTTCCTCTTTGGATCGCACTGCTAGTGGAGCGGCCACGTCTGCACTGTAATCTTGATGAACCCCATTTCTTACTACCCCCTTTTTTCATTCATTCATAATTACCATTTTAACAGTAAGTTCTTTGAGTGGCTGTCGAGCCTTGTATAGGGTGAATAATACTCTAAATAAATACGTAACTATGAGAAATTGGGAGAGGTTTCACGTCTAGCCGGAGCCATTCGTATCCATGGGTTCTATATCCGTGGATTCAAGCTACAAAAAAACATACGAAAAATTCAGGAAATTTTCCAAATAGCAAAATTTGAATGTGTTTCTCATTGAGCACTGCGTTAAGACCATGAATAATATGTTGGCATACGCCGTAGGGTTCACTCTCCATTTAATAGCTGCTCAGTCTTTCTTCAGCACGCGTTGTTTGAGCATTGTTCACCTTTCGTCTACTTTTGTAACGTGTTCCTTAATTTTTATTAGAAAAATAATCTACTAAAATTTTGTAATAGATATTAGGACTCTTTTTCAAAACTATTTTCCATGCTGTTACTCTTGACAAATATTTCCTCTTTTAAAGTATATACAAATAATTTCTATATAATAAATAAATTTCCATCTTTCCCCTCGGTAATGAGATAGTGTGATCCAAAATTTAATTCCGGGGGCATCCCAAAAAGTCATACGAAATTAGAATCAACATTTTCATCAGGCTTTTTTTTTTATAATCATTTCACCCCACGCAGGGCGATAATGTCACTAAAACGCAAGATGTTACTGGGAGTGAATGAGAATAAGAAAACTTCGTGAGAAGAAAGGACAATAAAAGAACAGGGTTCAGGAAGACAGATGGTGATTGGCGTTGTATTTAATTTTTTGCAGATTGAAGGAGGCAGAGAAGCAACAAACCGGAAGAGGATTTCACAAGATATAAAGTGCAATAAAAGAAACTATTAGAATAAAACTTACGGTTACATTTAGTTAATTCAACTGTAAAAAGATGAGACCTAATTGCTAATCGAGTTGTACGTTTACATTCATGCAGTCGAGGGAATAAGGAAGAGAGCCCATTAGATCAATTGCAATGAAAATATTTATAGAAAAGACAGAGGGAAGCCAAGCCCGGGCGGCGAGAATGTCGATGAAATCGAAATGCCAGGTCAGGACCAATAATATTGCAGACACTTCTTTGGATTTTGTCGACAATCTAAAGATATATAATAAGAGCATCAAACCAGATATGGCGTTAACATTCAATGAACGGTGAAATGGTAGATTTATAAATGTGCAAGAGGGATTCGGATTGGCAGAATTGTCTGGCTCAATACAGTGAATCAACTTTCCCAACAGCAGACCTAATAACTAATTCAATATAACCACTCCACTACATGTCTTTGAAAAGCTTTATACCAAGAAAGCGCAATGAGTTGCACTGTGGGAGGTTAGCATCAGCCATGCGAGTAGAGAGCAAAAATGATGATTAAAAGTTACCAGAGGTTCCAAGAAAAATCTTGAGAAATAAAAGGCTAAAATAAGATTAAACTTTTGCGGCATGGTATGCAAGACAGTCCACAAGGTACGGTAATAGAATTTTCATGAAAACGTTGGCCCGAGTACATTCAAAACTTTCGCGCTTACAATACGTGACTTTGCAACAGGTCATGGTCAGTCAGCTAAAAAGTAACCTACGCAAAACTTTTCCAAGTGACTTACTTTATTCAAAGAGATATGCGAAGCGGTTAGAGATCAAATGACTCACTGACAACTGAAACTAAACGCCTGTTTCTCTGACTCAAAGCGTTTGTACTTCTTTTTCTCCTGTAAACAGATTAATAGTGTATGTCAAACGCATGATTTTTTAAACAATTTCAGGCACATATCTATTTTTATGACATTTCAAATAACATGTCTGTTTACTATGAAATGTACAATCCACAGAAAATCAATTTACACGCCTTTTCATTAATAAAAACATTGTTATAAAAATATAAATAAACTGCAGTTTTAAATGTTACCACGTTTATTGGAGGTTTATTTATATATTTATTGTAACACTGACTAATTAAAAACGCCGTGTGGATGACATGAAGATTGTGATGATAACATTTACATTTTCTTCTTTTTCTCCATCAAGTGACGCTTTAAAAAAACCTACGAAAGGTTTTTGCTTATCAACCTCCAGGATTTAAAACAAAGTTTTATCGTTAAAATGTTTATGTTATTATTAAGAGGGAAGACCAAAGTTTTTTTTTTTTTATTTTGTTGAAAATTTTAATCCTTTCTAGCACGTTCTAAATTTTGGTTTAATATTTTGTTTTTCTTGCATCAGCGGCGGTGCAGTGGATGGGTAAAATTTAGTAGAGAAAATCTGAGCGTCTATTTTTGCAGTAAAAATGCATCGATTTGAAAATTCTTGTAAAAATCAAATAATTGTCGAATTTTAATGAAACGTTTCAGGACGTATTCACAAATTAATGAAATTGTTTTAGAAATTTTTGTTGCTGAAAATCTTAGTAATTTTTTTTTTTTATATCTGTTACCCCACCTTACTTAATCTTGGGAAATTTCGAGAAATTAAAATTTCAGCCCCTTCATGTTTATATTAGTTAAAAGCAGAATTCTTTGGAGAATTTAAATTTCATTTTTTTTTTTAAACAGAAACACCTTTTACTGACAATAACGACCAGCATTCATATTTATGATTGTGATTTCAATATTTTGTTAGAGTTGTTAATCTCAAATATTTAACGATGCGATAAGAAAATTTTATTGTCGTAGAACCCGCCATGAGCTTATTCAATCATTAACATAACAATTAAGATTTATCAGAATATTAAAATAAGAATTTTCACGAGTTAAAATTAGGCGTTATAGTTTCCACTGGAACATTTTACCCCCAAAAAAAAAAAAAACTAATTTAAAAAATCGTCTGAAATTCAAATAATTCATGGATTTTAATAAAAGTCCTTGCTAATTATTAATGAAGAACGAAAGTGTTTTTACGTTTTGACAAAGTTGCACACAACACACATAGAGATGAATAGGTAAAATTCTGAGGAATTGTTCATTAAATGTGAAGTGCTAAGAATAGAAGCCATCTTGATGCTGTCTCAGCTAAGAAGGGCAAGTCATAATGCCTGATTGTATACAGGAAGTTCTAACCTACAGTCAGCTACTTCATGGTCAGCTTCTTGATGGTCAGAGTAATGGCTGAAAACCCCTTCTGAGATACAAAGATAAACTCAAAGATAATCTGAAATCAATTAGGGTTCAACCAAAACAATCGGAAGAGATCCTACAATACTGGAATCAATCAGTGAGTGAAATCTCAGATGGAATCTTCGTATGAAGTGAGGCCAGGACATGCAATCAATGAGTGAAAGCACATTCAATTAATTCACAATAAATGCTGGTTATCTTGCATAAGTCGTGTGGGATTGGTGTCACTTATCAACCCCCAACAGCAGATGGCGTTAAAATACTACGCCTTTTAGACCCATTCATCGAAAACGGCGACAGAGCTGATTATTTAATTCATTCATTCTTTCCTTCATTAGGTGGTATGTGGCAAGCGACTCGCTGCTCTATCACTACTTCCACGGAGAGTGCTCGGACGAAATATATTCCCTGGTTCAGCCAATTCAAGCCTTCAAGGCAAGAACATGACATGCCACTTCCCAAGTATCAAACCATCCACATTCCCTCCGTATCCCATCGGTGAGAAAGTAAGTTCCACTCTTACAGCTTATTATCGCGAACCATTGCTTTGTGGAACCGACTCCCAAGAGGATGCTTCCCAGATCACTACAATCTTAACCTGTTCAAGTTCAGAGTTAATCGTTACCTTCCACTCCTATCCGCACAAATTGCCTCCTAATGTAACCCTCTACCTCGAGTGGACCCTGGGCCTTGTAAAGGTTGACCCTTACTATATATATATATATATATATATATATATAGTCAAGCCTAGTGAGCCAGGCAAACCTACCCAGGTTTCACCTAAGCGGATGGTCAGGGAAAGCTGGCTTTTACTATACATCGTCTCGAAAAACCTTCGAATTTTTGATTTGCCAATAATCAAATCAATCTCGAAGGAAAAAAGGGTTTTAAAAAAAGAAAGAGCCAGGAACATGAAAGTCTGTCAAAAAAATCACACAGATACAGGTTCAAAGCACAAAGAAAAAACCCCGAAACGAGTAAAGAACTAACTAAAAAGAGCTCAATACAACCGTAGAGCAGACCTAGTCAAACCTACCCAGGTTTTCACCTAATCGGATCGTCAGGTTTTACTATATATATATATATATATATATATATGCATGCGCGTTAAAAGTCAGTTAGGCGATCATGTATCTTTCGATACATGACTGACGAGGAAGATTTTTTTTTACGCAGTCGGTTGCCATTTTTTTCTGCGGAAGACCAGTTGCCATTCAAGGTTACAGAACCCGGTTTGTCTTACCGGTTTGCCACTAATAGCTGCTGGGAAAAGAAGATTCATACCATTCCCAAATGTTTATATATATATATATATATATACGTAAGTGGATGTAATTGATTTGACTGGAATTTGAAACCTGCTCTCCGATTCCTCACTCCGAATCTTTATCCATTACTCCACCATGCCTCTCAATATGCGCGTTACTTACTGGAAAGCGCTCAATATCAGTAATAGAACTATAGTAATAGAACTAGTTGTATGGATATGAGTTTGTAACACTGAGTTAGTAACAACTAAATATATATATGTGTGTGTGTGTGTGTGTGTGTGTGTGTGTGTAACACTGAGTAAATAATAACTAAAGATATATATAGTTGTTAATAACTCAGTGTTACAATCTTATATCCATATATATATATATATATATATATATATATATATATATATATATATAAAGACATTTTATGTTTAACGTTGTTATTTTTATAGATACAAGTATTTAAGCAAATGCTCTGTTTATGATAAACAGTATTAAATAACATTTACCGGCCTGAATGTCCGAGAATTTGCTTAAATACTTGTATCTATAAAATAACAACGTTAAACATAAAAAATGTCTTTAATAAATAAATTGTCGGACCATGTCCATTTCTTAATATATATATATATATATATATAATTATTTTATATAAAAAAAATTTATAACATAAATATGTTATAAAATCACTACAAAAATAGCCATTTTGTTTCAACACACTCTGTGTTTTATCAAGTGATGATGTTGAAGATAAAATAAATGGTTTTAAAAGTTTCAAATTAATTAACGATCCTTCGCTAGGGGGGAAACATTGTTACAAAAGCTAGAATGATCAATCAAAAGCCAAGTATAGGAAGATTCAAAAGCTTGACAACGAAATCATGTTATAATAGCTATTCAGATGTTTAAAATACGGGTAATATTAAAAAGAATTTATCCTAACCAATAATTATTAAATTATATGATAAAATTTGATATTAAAATTAAAAACTGCCAATTTTAAAATCCAAATTTAATAACTATTAAGTTTAAAAACTATAAAATTACTGAGGAGAAAAGAAAAAATAACATATGTTTTTCGGAGTATATATATATATATATATATATATATATATATATATATATATATGTGTGTGTGTGTGTATGTGTGTGTATGTATGTATGTATGTATGTGTGTGTGAGTCGGTGTGTGCGCGTGTATATTTAAGCAGGAACAATTAATTTAAATATGCTGTATTAAATGCAACCAACAAAGTCTGTTTAATTTTCATAGTATTTTACCAATTTTTGAATAAGTTGTTGACCATCTCAATAAAATTGACGGCAAACTACCAAAAACCTGTGTTTTTCTTGTGTTTTTGATCGAGTACTTTCACCGTTTTCGGCCATTACCCAATGTAGTCAGTATCGTTGAAAAGGTTTTTTGTTTTCATTGGGTTTTTTTTTTAAGCTATATCCTGGTAATTTTGTTACGTTATCCATTCGTCGTCGGCTTTATCTCGTAACCAAGAATTCAATTTCTTCTTTGCTGATCGCTTCCTTTATGATGATGGCGTTGATGACTAAATTCGCCGCCAAACGTGCAGGTTCTGAACTGGAAGCTTCCAGTTTCACCAAAATCTGCTCCTGTCATCCATTCCATACCCGCCGTTTGGCGTTGCAAGAGTCGCTTGGAGGTGAAAGAAAATCCGAATAGAACAATGTACCGATGGCGTGAATTTGTTTAAGGTGGAAGTGACCCACACACTTGATTTCATGACCTTCCTCTGCGTCACATATGGAATGAGACATACAAAATCCAGTTATGAGACTGAAGCAGACTGCCGCTGACTCTGTTACAATTTTCAGTGGCGCCTGTAGCATGGTTCAACTACGATATAACGTTATATTCCACATTTAAATATACGTGCATCGTATAAGTGACGTCATGTATAGATGATATAATGGAATAGACATACACCTATGTTCCCCCTCACTGGAATATGATTGGCTGGTGTCCATCATAAATACCGACGGATCTGTAGGTGAGAAAGAGCCTTAGTCAAGAGCCTTAGTCTGAGAGCTAAGTCTATAACGACGCCCATTGGACTATGCCATTGATCTATACTTCTTACCTGCGACTACGATGCATATCAGTCGATTAATGCTACCGTATTCTACTTGGTTATAGTAGCCAAAACCACTTAGCTACTTCGTTCAAATATATCCCTTTCCGGGACATATCACTATCTATCTATCTATCTATCTATCTATCTATCTATCTATCTGATATAATGGAATATGCGTACACCTGTGTTCCCTTCTCACTGGAATATGATTGGCTGGTGTCCGTCATAAATACCGACGGACGTGTAGAAGAGTCAAGAGCCTTAGTCTGAGAGCTAAGTCTATAACGACGCCCATTGGCCCACGCCATTGATCTACACTTCTTACCTGCGACTACGACGCGTACCAGTCGATTACTGCTACCGTATTCTACTTGGTTATAGTAGCCAAACCACTTAGCTACTTCGTTCAAATATATCCCTTTCCCGGACATATCACTAGAACTGTTTCAAAGAGCTTGAAAGAGGTGTATGCGTGTTGTAATTACTTTATACGCATTTTAAATATTTTATGTACATTTTAAAATAATATTTCCAGTGATAAAAGATTTCATTTTTTTATAACACCTTCGAGTATTTTGAATTTTTCTTTAATCCATAACTTTAAATTACATTTAGTTCTTAATGATGGCCGAGACAATCGAAAGTTCCTGAAAAAAAAAAAAAAACTTAGGATAGTTTATCAACAATTTTGATCAGGATGTGCAGATAACTGCTTTATTTATAGAAAAGCCACTAGTAGCCATAGTAGTTGAATATTCAAACCAATGTGGTATTCAAGATTCTAATTGATAGACAGGGGGTCTTTAGATCACTGAAAATCTGCAACTTTTCTAAATGCCTGTACTATATTTTTTGACCAAATACAATAACTTTTACTAAAAGTGGTTCGAACTTTTGAACATTCAATATCATAGATCATGTGATGAACCAGAAACGTTTAAGAAAAATTCCTATAAAGAAAATATTGCTAACAATCCTGAAGAGATTGTTGAAATTTTGAGGACCCATAATGAGGAAAGAAGGCATAGAGAATGCAACACTCACAGAGCACATCAGATGAAAGAGAAACAACCGAAAACAAATGTGAGCAAATAGATGGAGGCACAAGTACCACGAGGATTTGGTTTGGTTTGTTTAACAGCATATCAACACCTTATGGGTCATTTCATGCTGAAATTTAATTTTCTTAGGAGCTTTGGTAATTTTTTTCTTTTTATTATTAAAATCTATTGCTGAATTTTTTACTATAAAAAATGAATTTTTATACTTTCATAATGCTTTGACCCCTGTTTGGGGGTTTCACTATTTACCCATAGCTGGGACCCTAACAAGTGCTACCACTCCGGGTAGACCTGTAAACAACAGAAATTAAGAGGACCATGACTACGAAGAGTGACCATAAATGAAGAAGTATTGTCAGACTGGAAGCTGCGCAGACCCATGGTTACTCACGTCTTTAAAGGACATGGCTCAGAGAGAGGAGTAAAAGAAACAGAATGGCTCAGAGGGAGGAGTAAAAGAAACAGAATGGCTCAGAGGGAGGAGGAGTAAAAAAACAGAATGGCTCAGAGAGAGGAATAAAAGAAACAGAATGGCTCAGAGAGAGGAGTAAAAGAAACAGAATGGCTCAGAGGGAGGAATAAAAGAAACAGAATGGCTCAGAGGAATAAAAGAAACAGAATGGCTCAGAGGGAGGGAGGAGTAAAAGAAACAGAATGGCTCAGAGAGAGGAATAAAAGAAACAGAATGGCTCAGAGAGAGGAGTAAAAGAAACAGAATGGCTCAGAGAGAGGAATAAAAGAAACAGAATGGCTCAGAGAGAGGAATAAAAGAAACAGAATGGCTCAGAGAGAGGAGTAAAAGAAACAGAATGGCTCAGAGAGAGGAATAAAAAAACAGAATGGCTCAGAGAGAAAGTAAAAGAAACAGAATGGCTCAGAGAGAGGAATAAAAGAAACAGAATGGCTCAGAGAGAGGAATAAAAAGAAACAGAATGGCTCAGAGGGAGGAGTAAAAGAAACAGAATGGCTCAGAGGAGGGAGGAGTAAAAGAAACAGAATGGCTCAGAGAGAGGAATAAAAGAAACAGAATGGCTCAGAGAGAGGAGTCAAAGAAACAGAATGGCTCAGAGAGAGAGGAATAAAAAAGAAACAGAATGGCTCAGAGAGAGGAATAAAAAGAAACAGAATGGCTCAGAGAGAGGAATAAAAGAAACAGAATGGCTCAGAGAGGGGAGTAAAAGAAACGGAATGGCTCAGAGAGAGGAATAAAAGAAACAGAATGGCTCAGAGAGAGGAGTAAAACAAACAGAATGGCTCAGAGAGAGGAATAAAAGAAACAGAATGGCTCAGCGAGAGGAGTAAAAGAAACAGAATGGCTCAGAGAGAGGATAAAAGAAACAGAATGGCTCAGAGAGAGGAATAAAAAAAAGCAGAATGGCTCAGAGAGAGGAAAAAAAGAAACAGAATGGCTCAGAGAGGGAGTAAAAAGAAACGGAATGGCTCAGAGAGAGGAAAAAAAAAACAGAATGGCTCAGAGAGAGGAGTAAAAGAAACAGAATGGCTCAGAGAGAGAGGAAAAAGAAACAGAATGGCTCAGAGAGAGGAATAAAAGAAACAGAATGGCTCAGAGAGAGGAATAAAAGAAACAGAATGGCTCAGAGGGAGGGAGGAGTAAAAGAAACAGAATGGCTCAGAGAGAGGAATAAAAGAAACAGAATGGCTCAGAGGGAGGGAGGAGTAAAAGAAACAGAATGGCTCAGAGAGAGGAGTAAAAGAAACAGAATGGCTCAGAGGGAGAAAAAAAAGAAACAGAATGGCTCAGAGAGAGGAATAAAAGAAACAGAATGGCTCAGAGAGGGGAGTAAAAGAAACGGAATGGCTCAGAGAGAGGAATAAAAGAAACAGAATGGCTCAGAGAGAGGAGTAAAAGAAACAGAATGGCTCAGAGAGAGGAGTAAAAGAAACAGAATGGCTCAGAGAGAGGAGTAAAAGAAACAGAATGGCTCAGAGAGAGGAATAAAAGAAACAGAATGGCTCAGAGAGAGGAATAAAAGAAACAGAATGGCTCAGAGAGGGGAGTAAAAGAAACAGAATGGCTCAGAGAGAGGAATAAAAGAAACAGAATGGCTCAGAGAGGGGAGTAAAAGAAACGGAATGGCTCAGAGAGAGGAATAAAAGAAACAGAATGGCTCAGAGAGAGGAATAAAAGAAACAGAATGGCTCAGAGAGGGGAGTAAAAAAAAAACAGAATGGCTCAGAGAGGAGGAATAAAAGAAACAGAATGGCTCAGAGAGAGGAGTAAAAGAAACAGAATGGCTCAGAGAGAGGAGTAAAAAAACAGAATGGCTCAGAGAGAGGAATAAAAGAAACAGAATGGCTCAGAGAGAGGAATAAAAGAAACAGAATGGCTCAGAGAGAGGAATAAAAGAAACAGAATGGCTCAGAGAGGGAGTAAAAAGAAACGGAATGGCTCAGAGAGAGGAATAAAAAGAAACAGAATGGCTCAGAGAGAGAGTAAAAAAAACAGAATGGCTCAGAGAGAGAGGAAAAACAAACAGAATGGCTCAGAGAGAGCAATAAAAACAGAATGGCTCAGAGAGAGGAGTAAAAAGAAACAGAATGGCTCAGAGAGAGGGATAAAAAAACAGAATGGCTCAGAGAGAGAATAAAAAGAAACAGAATGGCTCAGAGAGAGGAATAAAAAAAGAAACAGAATGGCTCAGAGAGGAGGAGTAAAAAAAATGGAATGGCTCAGAGAGAGAATAAAAGAAACAGAATGGCTCAGAGAGAGGAGTAAAAAGAAACAGAATGGCTCAGAGAGAGGAGTAAAAGAAACAGAATGGCTCAGAGAGAGGAATAAAAGAAACAGAATGGCTCAGAGAGAGGAGTAAAAAAGAAACAGAATGGCTCAGAGAGAGGGATAAAAGAAAACAGAATGGCTCAGAGAGAGGAATAAAAGAAACAGAATGGCTCAGAGAGAGGAGTAAAAAAACAGAATGGCTCAGAGAGAGGAGTAAAAACAGAATGGCTCAGAGAGAGGAATAAAAGAAACAGAATGGCTCAGAGAGAGAGGAATAAAAGAAACAGAATGGCTCAGAGAGAGGAGTCAAAGAAACAGAATGGCTCAGAGAGAGGAATAAAAGAAACAGAATGGCTCAGAGAGAGGAATAAAAGAAACAGAATGGCTCAGAGAGAGGAATAAAAGAAACAGAATGGCTCAGAGAGGGGAAAGGAAAAGAAACAGAATGGCTCAGAGAGAGGAATAAAAGAAACAGAATGGCTCAGAGAGAGGAGTAAAAGAAACAGAATGGCTCAGAGAGAGGAGTAAAACAAACAGAATGGCTCAGAGAGAGGAATAAAAGAAACAGAATGGCTCAGAGGAGAGGAGTAAAGAAAACAGAATGGCTCAGAGAGAGGGGATAAAAGAAACAGAATGGCTCAGAGAGAGGAATAAAAAAGAAACAGAATGGCTCAGAGAGAGAGGAATAAAAGAAACAGAATGGCTCAGAGAGGGGAGTAAAAAGAAACGGAATGGCTCAGAGAGAGAATAAAAGAAACAGAATGGCTCAGAGAGAGGAGTAAAAAAACAGAATGGCTCAGAGAGAGGAGTAAAAGAAACAGAATGGCTCAGAGAGAGGAATAAAAGAAAACAGAATGGCTCAGAGAGAGGAATAAAAGAAACAGAATGGCTCAGAGGGAGGGGAGGAGTAAAAAAAAACAGAATGGCTCAGAGAGAGGAATAAAAGAAACAGAATGGCTCAGAGGGAGGGAGGAGTAAAAGAAACAGAATGGCTCAGAGAGAGGAGTAAAAGAAACAGAATGGCTCAGAGGGAGGAAAAAAAGAAACAGAATGGCTCAGAGAGAGGAATAAAAAAACAGAATGGCTCAGAGAGAGGGGAGTAAAAGAAACAGAATGGCTCAGAGAGAGGAATAAAAAGAAACAGAATGGCTCAGAGAGAGGAGTAAAAAGAAACAGAATGGCTCAGAGAGAGGAAAAAAAGAAACAGAATGGCTCAGAGAGAGGAGTAAAAGAAACAGAATGGCTCAGAGAGGAATAAAAAAAGAAACAGAATGGCTCAGAGAGGGGGGAGTAAAAGAAACAGAATGGCTCAGAGAGAGGAATAAAAGAAACAGAATGGCTCAGAGAGGGGAGTAAAAGAAACGGAATGGCTCAGAGAGAGGAATAAAAAGAAACAGAATGGCTCAGAGAGAGGAAAAAAAAAACAGAATGGCTCAGAGAGAGGAATAAAAAAACAGAATGGCTCAGAGAGGGGAGTAAAAAAACGGAATGGCTCAGAGAGAGGAATAAAAAGAAACAGAATGGCTCAGAGAGAGGAGTAAAAAAACAGAATGGCTCAGAGAGAGGAGTAAAAAAACAGAATGGCTCAGAGAGAGGAATAAAAGAAACAGAATGGCTCAGAGAGAGGAATAAAAGAAACAGAATGGCTCAGAGAGAGGAATAAAAGAAACAGAATGGCTCAGAGAGAGGAAAAAAAGAAACAGAATGGCTCAGAGAGGGGAGTAAAAGAAACGGAATGGCTCAGAGAGAGGAATAAAAGAAACAGAATGGCTCAGAGAGAGGAGTAAAAGAAACAGAATGGCTCAGAGAGAGGAGTAAAACAAACAGAATGGCTCAGAGAGAGGAATAAAAGAAACAGAATGGCTCAGCGAGAGGAGTAAAAGAAACAGAATGGCTCAGAGAGAGGGATAAAAGAAACAGAATGGCTCAGAGAGAGGAATAAAAGAAACAGAATGGCTCAGAGAGAGGAATAAAAGAAACAGAATGGCTCAGAGAGGGGAGTAAAAGAAACGGAATGGCTCAGAGAGAGGAATAAAAGAAACAGAATGGCTCAGAGAGAGGAGTAAAAGAAACAGAATGGCTCAGAGAGAGGAGTAAAAGAAACAGAATGGCTCAGAGAGGAATAAAAAAAGAAACAGAATGGCTCAGAGAGAGAGGAAAAAGAAACAGAATGGCTCAGAGAGAGGGATAAAAGAAACAGAATGGCTCAGAGAGAGGAATAAAAGAAACAGAATGGCTCAGAGAGAGGAATAAAAGAAACAGAATGGCTCAGAGAGAGGAGTAAAAGAAACAGAATGGCTCAGAGAGAGGTATAAAAGAAACAGAATGGCTCAGAGAGAGGAGTAAAAGAAACAGATACGGATAAAAAAAAGAAACAGGCATAAAAATATGAGGCAAAAATCCTTAATCAATTAAGATTTAATGATAATCATTACTGCGGTTGTGTTTCCCAGTTAACTTCAAGGAGTAAACTAGAACGACTTTAAAGCAAGTTTACATCTTGTATGAAATGCCAAGAAAAGTTTAATGTATATTCTATGGTGTATCGTTACCGAAAGAAAAAAAATATATTTGAGGGAAATTTACCCAGGCTTGAGAAGCACTGCTTGTAGCTGACCACAAACGCATAAAATCAGTTTGTAAACAGTTTTTAAATTAACTGTTAAAGCGAAACAGAGAAATCTTTATAAGCCTAAAACAGGCTACAAAGTTATTAAATCTGTCAACCAGCAATGAACTTTTTTTAAAATTGGAAATAGCAGGGTTTTTGCCATAAAAATCTGGCACTAAAATTCTCGGTAGCTGTATCATTAAAATGAAAAGACTGAACTAAAATTGTATATTCCTATGAATAACACCGACTTCGTTAACGTAGATGTTAAACAGTGCCTTACGAATTGAGTACAAAAGTCTTTGAAATTTGGTTCTCATGCATACTTCCTTTTGTGCATGCAAATCACAATTCTGTTCAAGTAACAAGAACCTCATTTGGGGGCATGAACCTAATTTTTTGGCACGAACACTCATACGACATCAAGTTCTGAAATAGTTATTGTTAGATTGACCTTTGTGGTCACTGAATGTCGAGAGAGGTCATCGCAAAATACAGTGTGACAAACGAAGCAATTTCTGATCTTGCTTCATATGACCTTCTTTCAGAAAAACAATATGGTTTTCGTTTCTCTAGATCAACCGCTGATGTGTTAACGATTATTACTGAACTTGTCTGCCAGGTTTTAGATAAGCACGGCGTGGCTCAGGCTGTGGCTTTAGATATCTCGAAAGCGTTTGATAACGTTTGGCACGCTGGCCTTCTTCACAAATTAATGGGCTGTGGTGTCTCTGCTCGAATATTTGACTTAATCCAATCGTTCTTAACAAATCGTCTAATGACGGCTGTGTTAAACGGCTATGTTTCTGGATGATTTTACATTAATGTGGGGGCGTCCTGGGACCTTATCTTATCTCCTTCGACGACCTTCCCAGTTAGGTATTTATGTTGATGACACAATTATTGCTCTTGTTTTAATATTAAGTCTGACGGATCTGACAAAGTAAAAGTGACAGTTGTTCTTGACAATGTTCACTAATCAGTTGTTAACAGGGGCAAGAAAAGGCTTTAAATTTTAATGTCTCCAGAGTCATAGAGAACCATTTTGCCTTCCATCCGCATGGCTAATGCTAACCTCCAGGAGAGTAGCTTATTGACAGTTCTTGGTCTCACATTTTCCATTGACAAGAAATGGTGTAATTATATTGAATCTGTTGCTAGATGTGCTGCTAGAAAAGCTGATTCTCTGTGTCGTATCAAAAAAAAAAATTCTCGTCAGAATACAATTTGCACATTTATATATCTACCAGTCGTTCGTTGCTGCCACATCTGTGTTGCAGTTTTTTTGTGTATATGTATTAACTAGTGAGCTAGCCCAAATGACTTGACACACTTTATAGTCCACCAATAGAAGGTTAACCAATCAGAAGACGTAGAATATTCAATCCGTTGTGTATAAAGGTGGCCATTTTGTTTACTCTATCCGAATGTCCAGTGCCAGCTTGTCATGCGAAGAGGAGCAGAATGAAGAACTACGCTCTGCTACTTTACCGGGATATCCACTGCTAACCTCTGGATTCTATACTCAAAGACGACCGTCATCATGAACAACAATCTGGTCTGTTGTTCGTGCAATATATCTCAAGATTCTCGATAAAATTCAAAGGGTCTGTAATGTTATCAGTCCTGACCTGATATCTCAGCTTCATTCGCTTTCTTCCCGCTATGATGTGCCTTTTCTATAAATATTATCATGTCAGTTGTTCTAATGAGCTTTCCTTTTTGGTTTCCCGACTGCATGAATATAAGCGTAGTACTAGATTGTCAACTATGTTTTCATGATGTTAAAGTTACACGTAACCATAAGTTCTATTCTAATAATTTCTTTTCCCACACTTCTCGCCTGTGGAACACTCTTGTTGCCCTGCTATCTACAATCTTAAAAAATTAAATGCAACGTCAATCACCTGTCTTCGCGAAAACTGTTCTTTTATTGTCCTTTCTCCTTACAAAAGGTTTCTCACTCTCTTTCGCGACAAGTAACCCATTGCGTCTTAGTGGCATTATCGCCTTGCTTGGGATAAAATTATTATTTAAAAAATGAAGTGCGATATTGAGTTCTTATGGAATCCAAAAACTTTTAAATCAGGTAAGTCGCAATTGTTGATAAATTTCAATTCATCAGGACTTCTTTTTGCACCTATCATTGAAAATGTTTTTTTATTAAGTTCTAACTAAAGAGACACACACGTAGAAAAATGTACATATTTTGTAGAGGAGAGAATAATGATAGCAACAACCTCTACTTAATTCTTCTTCATAGTATCGTACTCCCCTATATAGCATAAAGTCACTACCTCACCACATTAGGCATTCCTGTTGTGGCTTCGGATGCAGCCCCATTTCACCCATAGCTGAGGGGGGGGGGCTAACAACAATTATGTACAATTACAAATTTCCCCAGTGATATTTACATCGAAAAATAAAAGATTACTGAGACGCTAAATATTACATAAAGCCACTTAATGCAATCTGAAGTCCGTTTGAATAACCCCAGTGGAGAGTGTCTGTTCACACGTGTGCGGTATACTTCTCTCTGATTGGTTGTCAAATTACATCAAGGCCATAAAATTGGTTGACAAGATATTTGTTATGGCAGGGTGTGTGGCATCCATTCTTCTAGAGAAACCTTAGATCTGCACCTAAAGATTTATGGCGGCGCATCATCATCTGTTATGGCTGTACAGGCCCACACAGGAATGACAGTCTCGATTGCAATGAATACATGGGAAGACGCTCTCCCCTCCCCCCGATGTCGCTTTGTTGTTTTCTTACCGTCAAGCGTGCGTCTTCTCTGCAGTAAAGCTTCATTTTTCCTTTGCTCGCTCCAGCCCTCGGTGCAAATTGCGTCTCCATGGCAGGGTACCTTCCACGCAAAACACAGGTTTCACAAAGATTTATTCTGTTTTAACACAAATTCTGTTGGAATGAAGAAATATTTGGACAACAAGATATTGTGTTACTCATATTTCTTTTTATTATTTCACCCCAATCAAGGTAACAAAGCCACTAACACGCAGATATTACTGAGTCTGAAAGAATAAAAGAAAAAAGGAGCAAGAATCTAAGAATTGTTTTAAATTGATTGTACAAAAAACTGGGAAGACATTTTTTAAGTTATTTTTGGAGAGGGTCAGTAACTTATATAACAATAGATACTGTAATTGGTTAAGATCCCTCTCTAAAAGGAACCAACATTATTTATTCAAGTATAACCCAACCAATATTTACCGAAACACTAAATCCGACCAATGTTTTCTATAGCCTCATGTATAAATTCAACCAACGTTTACTAATAGGCTCTTGTATAAACCACACCAACGTTTTCCTCGAGACCTAAATATAATACAACAATATCAAATAAACAAGAAAAGGTTGATACATCGCAAAACCTACAAGCTTATTTCTTATAGAAATAATAAAAAATAGAAACTAACCGTGAAAAAAAGAAGCACACCTAAAAAAAAAGAAACACGCCTAAAAAAAAGAAACACACCTGCAAAAATAGAGCCACATTTTTGTTTTGTAAATATTAGTATTGTATTGAGCAGTGCTATATACAAAGTTGGATCAATGAGGCCATAGACATGTAGATATTAGTTGAATTCTGAAAAAAAATATGTTGAAAAAAATAAGTACGTGAGTGGCTCAGAAAGTAATACCTCTTATTTTATTACACTGGCTCACAACGTCAGAGGTTGGTGATATGGAACTTTTGCACCTCCACCCCCACCCCCGCTCAAATACTCATATTTTCTACCTTGGGGCAGATAGCAGCTGAGCAGAATGGTGTTTGGCGTGAAAATGTTTGGAAAAAAAAAGGTTGTTTTACTTGTTCAAGAAATTCCCCCATGCATGAGAAAATAGCCTAATTAACATTCATCGTTTGCTGAACATTTAAAGAGATCAAACAGTAGACGGTGTATCTGTGATCCGTCTATCTGTTGTAGTCTCCTGGAAATAACTAGGAAACATGGCTTTCAGTCGTCGACTATAAGATAAAAGCATAGAAAAAAACACATACATGGTATTTCACAACTTTTTAACAAAATTTTCGAACGCAAATAAAGAACTACAAATGGCAGAGTAATGGAAACTGCATTTAGTGAAATGTAAAAGGATAACATTTTAGGATATGCAACCATTTTAGTCTCAAACATGAACCAAAAATGCCAAGAGGAGCCCAAGAGTACATACTTCGTTCAGTTGAAGGCACTGATGAATGCGGCATGCAAATTGTTGATAATGTGCGCACATTTCTTCCTCCTACCTACGATGTTTCCAGTGCAATGAGCTTCAAATAATCTGGAAAGAGAAAGAGAATGAAATCAACAGTTAAGATCTGAGAGGTCTTTGCTTTGTTTTCAAAAATTGTAAATAACCCTGTACAATATTTATCAAACTGACATAAATTGAGTAAAGTATTTTTTGTAGCTGAAATCTTTATCAATACAACAGTATACCTGTGATCCCTCTATTTGTTGTAGTCTCCTGGAAATAAATAGGAAACATTACTTTCAGGCGTCGACTATAAGATAAAAGCATAGAAAAAACACATACATGGTGTTTCACAATTTTTTAACAAAATTTTCGAACGCGAATAAAGAACTACAACTGATAGAGTAATGGAAATTACATTTAGTGAAAGGTAAAAGGATAACATTTTAGGATATGCAACCATTTTAGTTTCAAACATAAACCAACTAATAATCTGAAAATAAAAAGAATAAAATCCACAGAGAAGATCTGAGGCCGCTGCTTTCTTTCAAAAATTGTAAAACACCCTGTAAATTAACATTTATAATAGAATAATTGCTTGACGTTTTATTTCATGCTAACAGTCACAATTTCAAAAAACTTGCTGAATCCGATATGTTCGATATATCAATGATATATTCCTATTATCGAATAACCTAAACGAAAGTAAAGGCCTTGACAATTTTTGAAACAAAATGATCAGGCACACAACAAGGACCACAAATGACAGAGTGAAAGGTAAAAGGCTAACATTTTAGGATCATGAACGAAAAATGTCATGAGGGGCCCCAGAGTATATGCTCCAGAAGTCCGCCTTTCAGTGGAAGGCGCTGTTGAATGCGGCGTGCGAAGGTTTTGATAACGCGTGCACATTCCTCGTGATGAGGAACCCGTTGCCTTACGCTCTTCACAAGTGGCATGAGCTTCAATATTCTTAAGCAAAATTGAAAATCTGACTTTTGTTTGGAAATGTGTTGAAATTGTACTTAGTTTCGTATCTTGCTTGAACAATCTTGAAAGACCTAGTTTCGTAATATCTCTTCGCACAAAATATCTTCTGCTCCATCGTTCAAGGCAGGATTTCGCTATATTTGGTTGAATATATCTAAATGTTAACTTTTTTCTCAGCAATAATCTGAAAAGAGAAAAAGAATAATGTCAACAAGTTAAATCTGAGAAACCACTGCTTTGTTTCAACAATCGTGAAAAACCGTGTAAAATATTTATTAAACTGATGTAAACTGAAATTTTCACCTATATTAATTAGAAATTAGACATGTTTACCTATATTAATCATCTATGGCAATTCTTAAGGCTGCTTAAATTTCAAAATTACAAAATAGTGTTTACATAATTAATAAATTTAAACCGAAAAATATAATTTAAAAAAATTATTTTAGTGTGTAATATGCATATATTTACTTACAATATCAATATTCAGACTATTCTCCTCATTTTGTTGTTGTTATCACAACGTTTCGGCCCTTGTTCTCTCCAGCCTTCATCAAGTATACATTGATCTAGGTAACATACAGTGAATTCTGAATTGCACCCTTTATTAAATCTACGTGGGTAGACTGTTCTTGTTCCACATGTCTAGGAATGTCGGGGAACGAGATCAGTCTAGCCCCGTAGATTAAATAAACGGTTCAATTCAGAATTTTCTATAGGTTACGTAGAACGGTGTACACCTGATGAAGATCGGAGTGCACAACAATCGAAACGATGTGAGAAAAAAAGCGAAAAAAGTTAAGGAGAATAGTTCGAATGTAAACAGGGCAAATAAATATGTCTTCTCATCCCCAAAATTCTGACAAATTATGCTTAAATATTTTACAACAAAAATTGGAACAAATTAGTCAACTAATTGAATCCTGAAAAAAAAAAAGATAAAAGAATTTTTATGTCATCTCTATATATAAAAGGCAGGATGTGTGTGTGTGTAACGAATGCACGGCCGCAATTTTCGACGGGTTTGCACCAAAATTTACATGCACATGCTCCAAGTTAGCGGGAAGGCCAAGACCGACTTTGCATTTCCCAACTCCCATCGATAGTGGAAACAATCGATTTTTTCATGCTTCTACGGCAGTTATCATGTAGTTTGCGACCATTTTCTACTGGCCAGAGTGAGAGCCAATAGCTGGCTGCCACGAATAGGCAGGAAGATTCTATTGGCCATCGTGAGAGCCAACAGCTGACTGACACGAATGTTAACTAGAATGCTAGCATGCAATAAAAAATCGATAGCTGCATTCGTCACAAATGGGAAAAATTTAAATCTGCATGGCACTTTATTACACATTGGCTCATTCGCTTGCTTAAACTCAACGTTGATTCTGATTCCGCAGAACTGGGTTGGGTGTGAAAAAGTATTTGTTTTAACATTCTTTTTTCGTTCGGTTTTTCCAGTTACAAGTCCTTTTTTAAAGCTGATCGTTTTGTGTTCATTTTGTTTAGTTCGTTTTTCGTAACAGATTTAATGTTTAGTATAGAGCTTAGAAAAATTCTCAGTGTGAGATAGGCAAGAAGTAAGGCATTTAGCAACATCAGCACGGCAAAGGGCACTCCTTTAAAGGCAAGGAAGGGCAAAAATATTTTAAGTCAAGTGATAGAGTTTGCTGTATGAATCGTACAATTTTTGAATCAAGCACTGGCAACGCCGGGCCATGCTGCTAGTAAAATTATAAAATATTTGACAAATGTTCTGATCTTTAAAAAAACAGTAGATTTTTTTTTAATTCTTGTCTTGTTTTTATCTATTATTTTTAAGATTGTTCGAAATTGCTTTTTAAGATTTAAAATTACGTTGAGTCCGTAATCTTTACGAAACTGCTTCTTTCAATAAAAGTCCTTAGTCTTTTTAAGCCAAACTGGATGAAACTAGAAAATAAAATAAAATGACTTATGTAAATAGACTGTAGTCAAGATTTAGTCATTAAAATACTTAGGTCGTCACTTATGTATGAATAATTCAAAACTTTTTTTTTCTTTGTCCTGATTAATCGAAATATGATTTCAGCATTAAATCAGGAACAAATACTTGAAGTCATGGAAATCATTATAAAATAGATATTCGTACACGACCACGAAAGGAACAAAGAACTACTTTATGTAGAATAAAAACAGTTTCTGGTCGCAGTGTAATAGCCTCAAAAACTTTCATCAATCAAAATAAATTAAGTTCAGTACCCAGTGCTATAATATAAAAAGCAAAGATTTGCAATAAATGCCAACGCAGATAGACGAAATTTGGAACTATTACTTAAGAGGCTGAAAATGTTCCAGACTTCGAGAAAACGTGTTCCAAAAGATTCTGACTTTTCCATGATTGAAAAGAAGTGCAATTTTTTATTTTTTATTTTTTGGGGAAATTTAAGCATTCTTATCTGATCATGTTATGATTCCTATTCACTAGCTTTTCTTGTGTTATTTCAACAATACTTTTTCTTTTAGTTACAATTGAACAGTAAAAATAATAAGAATTGGTGACCTGAAATTTTATATATATGAAAAAAAAAGGATAATAGTGGTTGAAAAGGCTATGAAAAATGAATAAGAACTATAGATATTGAAAAAAGAAAGAAAGAATTAATGAATGAATGAAAGAGAGAGAGAGAGAGAGAGAGAGAAAGAAAGAATTTCAAAAAGGTAAGAAAGAAATGGACAAAAGAATAATAGATACCGAAAAAAGAAAAGGAAAAAAAGAATGAATGAAAGAAAGTCCAAAACAAAGTAAGGAAGAAAAGGACAAAAGAATAATAGATACCGAAAAGAGAAGAAAAAAAAAAGAAAGAAAAGGCAAAGGAAAGAAAGAAAATAAATAAAGAATTTCAAAAATATGTGAAAGAAATGAGCAAAAATATTAATAAGTGACGACAAAATGAAAAGTAAGAAAAAAAACGAGAAGGTAAAAGAAAGAAAGAAAAGAAAGAATTTTTAAAAAAGTAAGAAAGAAAAGGACAAAAGAAGAATAGATAGCAAAAACAGGAAAAGGAAAACGAAAGAATGAAAGAAAAAAACAATTAAAAAAGTAAGAAAGAAAAGGACAAAAGAATAATAGATATCGACAAAGAAAAAAGAAAGAAAAAAGTTAAAAAAGTAAGAAATAATTGTACAAAGGAGTATTTGATAACAAAAAAGTAAAAGGAAAAATAAATAAAGAAAGAAAGAATGAAAGAAAGAAAGAAAAGAAAAGAAAGATTTTTTTAAAGTACGAAAGAAATATAGAAATTAAAAATTATAATAAATAAAGAAAAGCAATAAGCAAATGTTTAGATGGAAAGGAAAAGAACGACTTCAAAAGAAAAAAGTTAAGAAAAATAAGAAAACAAGTGAAGAAGAAAAGAATGAACAAAAGGAAGGAAGAACGATTTCAAAAATTAAAGAAGAAGAATATGCAAAACAAAACAAAAAAAGAAATTTGGAAAAAAGGGAACTTGAAAAAGCAAGAAAAACTTGGAAAAAAACAAAACATGATCAAATTTAAATGATCAAAAAGAGAGAGATGGGGGAGCGAAAGATAATGAAATCAATTCAAATAAACAGAAGAAAGAGAGAAATTGAAAAAAGAAATGAAAGAAAAATTAAAATGGATAAAGAGTGATGGAGAGAGAGTAAAAAAATGAAGAAAATGTAAAATGAAGAAAGAAAGAAATTCAAATGAATAAAGAAGAGAAAGAGAATGAAAAAAAAGAAAATCTAGAGATACAGAAATGAACAGTGAAAACAAAAAAGAAGAAAACGAACAGAAATTAACAAAGAACAGAAAGAGAGAATCTAACAAGATAAAGAAGGAAAAAGAAGGAAAATGAACAAGGAAAATAAAGATGAAGAAAAGCAACAGAAATTTTAAAAAGAAAGAGAGAGAAAAACAACTGAATGTTAAAAGTAATAGAGAAAAGTAATTGTCATAAAAAAAGAAAACACGGCTGAAAGAAAAATAAAGAAAAATTTAAAAAAATGAAATCTAAAAGACAAAAAGTAATTGTAATAAAATGTCCAACTGTTATTGGCAGCCTGCTGTTCACTTTTCAATGAAAAATTCCTTCACGATTCAATTCAAATCAATAATATATTAACTATTGAACAAGTTGCACCCAAATGTCTTACAGACTGGACAGCCATTTTGTTCTGCCATTTGAAGCATCCGCTATGGAAAAAAAAAGCAGAGAAACGTTTAAAAACAAAAAGCTGCGTTCAATGAAACAAAATCAAATGGATTTTTCAAAAAATACAATAGTTTTAATTGAAAAATTTCAGCACTTAGATCAATGAATTAGAATAGGAACTTTTTATTGATCAAACTAAGAAATGCTTTTATTTTTTCCTTTTATAACTGAAGAAAAAAATGGCTCATAATTGAAAAAGTGGAGGAAATAAGTCTTCTGAATTCAGAGACATATCATTGTTTAAGCATATACATATGTACGCGGGAAGATATTTATTTCTTTGTACATTTGAAAATATAGGTATATATAAACATCTAAATATATATAGATGTGATATTTATATAGGTGTGTGTGTATGCATGCGTAGACTTGTCTATACAAATATACAAAAATAAACAGGTGAATTCATGTAAGAAAAAATAATATATGAAACTGTAGATCTATGTATAGTAAGACATGCGTATATTTGTAAGTATATGGTTATGTTTTGTGCGTATATATGAATGGCAGTGTATATGGACATTTGTTCATGTATATAACTGGCCATATGTGTGCTGATAAATGTGTATACGCATGCGTATATGTGGGTGAGAAAATGCATCCTTGAATATATATATATATATATATATATATATATATATATATATATATATATAGCGAGAGAGAGTTACATGTGTGCATATAAACACACACGCGCACACACACACACACACACACATATATATATATATATATATATATGGGGAGAGAGAGAGAGAGCACATGTGTGCATATAAACACACGAGCGCGCGCGCACACACACACACACACACACACACACACACACACACATATATATATATATATATATGCGCACATAGACAAATATGTTTTTTCAAATAGCCCTTCATTCAAGGAAATACTTCTTTTACAACCCAATATATATGATGATAGAATTATTAAAAAATGAAAAGAAAACAGTTAACTTAATACCTTTAAATATTTAAAGTTAAATAAATACATAAATAATTCAGGATAGAATAAAATAATAAATAATAATTACATTTAAAAAGTAAATAATTAAATAATAATTCCACAACAATAACATTTACTCGCTTTCATTTATTGGGCAATAAATTATTTCACTTAGCGTCCTCCGTATTTTACTTTGACTTACACAGTTGAATTTAAGAATTTTTTAAAGCGTTCTTAAATTTAAATTCTGAAAACTTACCGATCGAGTATTTCCTCCATTTCTATGTATTAATAAAACTTACAAAATAAAATTTCCACAGGGAAGGAAACGTGTTGGTAAAGACAAGTTTTCCTTTTGTCTTTTATAGTTGCATATTTTTGAATAATTATTGATTTTCGATCTTTGAATATTAGCTTCGTATAGTGGCTTTAGTTTCGGGAGAAAATAGACAAAAACTGTCCAACATTTGGATATTTTTTTTTTTATTATGCTGTTTTTATGCTCGATCTAAACTTTCGGCTCACATGAATCATCATCAGATGTGGTTGTATGGACATATAAAGCTTAGATCAAGGAACAGCATAATAAAAAAATATCTAAATGTTGAACAGTTTTTGTCTTGATTTTCTCCCGAAAGTAAAGCCACTATACGAAGCTTAGAACGGCTCATGATCAAACATAATAGACATCAATATATGTCTGAATAATGATCTGCTGCCCTAATTATATATATATATATATATATATATATATATATATATATATATATATATATATATATATATATATATATATATACATGTTTTGAACAATAAAAATATTAAAAACTAATAAAAAGTTAAAATCTAATATTAATATTCTTTTGTTTTTATCATTATTTCATTTAGATTCGGCCAACATAGGCATCATCAGGAGAAAAAAAATTATGCTTGCTAGTAGCAGTAAACTACAGAAATGAATGTCTTGATGGAGAAAATGAACTTTTGTCTGTAGTTTTCATTTGTTTTTTTTTTAAATTTTAACATGAATTTTGGTCAGACCTTGTGTTGGTCAAACAGTCTCTTTTAAGTTGTTATTTAAGATAAGAGCTTGATCGATCCATGCTGCTATGAATTCCCTTGGTCATCTTAACTGTTTTATTGGTTCTTGGAAAGGGGATGTGTCTCTGTTAAGTGTGTTCTTAGGGAGTGAGTGAGTGAGTATGAATTGTGTAAGTGTGTATATTACTATGGGTGTGTGTTATCATTTGGCTCATTAGGGAGTGAGTATGATGTGTGTAAGTGTGTATATTCGTGTGGGTGTGTGTCTAAGTATGAGGCCTATATATATATATGGATGGATGGATGTATGGGTGTTTGCATGTGTCTTTCTTATTACTATAAACGTCATAATTACTGGATTCACGTGTTTGAGTAGACATCTTGCTCTTTTTAAATAATTGTTGTCCACCAGCCTGAATTTTTGAGAGTCTTTCATAAAAGTAATGTGCCCTATGGAAAGGTTCGAACCTGCATCCTCCTTACTTAAGGCAAACCATCGCATAGCCTGTCAAACCTTTAAACCGATCTGGAAGGACTTTCACGACTATGCAAATTTCATTTAAGCATGTGCGAGTGTGGATACACGTGCACACACACATATGTCCTCCTTTATTTTCTGTCTGTCTGTCACACTCTCACTCTTTCTCTCTCTCTCTCTCTCTCTCTATATATATATATATATATATATATATATATATATATATATATATATATATATATATATATATATATATATATATATATATATATATATATATATATATATATATATATATATATATATATATGCTCCTGAAAAATTTATTTCGGTTGAGCTCTCTGGGGAAGAAGTGTGAGTTTGTAAACAGTGACTATTACGGCTAATAATGCAAGACTCTTCGGTAAATCGAAATGAGTTCTCTCAGTCACTGTGTGTTTATCTAAAAATAAATACACTTAAAATTCACTTTCATCCCCGCCAACGGCTTAGTGGTAGAATTCCCGACTGACGCCAATTCAATCGGGTTTCGATCCTAGCTAAAGGCAACCGGATGTCTAGCCACACTGATGAGCTGTGATACAGCGAAACAGTCTGTCTGTGGATGACACTATATATATATATATATATATATATATATATATATATATATATATATGTGTGTGTATATATATATATATATATATGTTATTATCCAGAATATCTCTGCGGTGTTCATATAATCTGGATGTTTCGCCGATGTATATCAAAGGGCATTTTGTGCAGCCTATTTTGTATATTCTTGCCTCTGTTCTGTTGTTGATGCTATCTCTTTTGATGCTAAATATATCACTTGTTGTTTTCGAGTTGATGTTGATTAATTTTATGTCAAGGTTGGACAAGTTTTTTTTTATGTTATGCAGTTGGTAGGTAGGAATTATGTGTTTGATTTTGTTATGGTTATCGGGATTATTATTATTATGAGTTTTGGTATTTACCTTTTGTGGGTTTTGAAGGCTTTTCATTTTGACACTGTGCAGGAAATAATTCAGGTATTGGAGGAGTCTGAAGGCGTGCTCGTTGTATTTCTCTTCTTTGGGTAGGAATTGGTGGCGACAGGCATCAAAACAAAATTTGGAGTGATTATAGGTTTTTATTTCTGAGCCCTTAGAATCTGCCCAAAATTTTAAGCAAATCGACTACGCGAAGATATTACTTACTAGGACCACTAGTTTCCATCGTTTCATTCGAAGTAGCCTCATACCTACAGTTTATACAGAAACTTAAAATAATCCTGTTCGCAAAAAAACTCCCCCAAAGTTCAGGTTTAATTGAGTCATTCATTTTTTGCGCCTTATCAACCCTTTGCTGGTTATTTAAATTCAGAAAATATTTTTTATATTATAAGAATTTTTTGGACTTAATGAAATTATCATATAAGCTTTACTAATTAACCCATACCTGGGAGGAAAAGAGGTAAATTCATACCTTCTCCAAGGGTGTTTACGCGTAAGTGAATATAACGAACCCAATGGGAGTTGGATCTCGGCTCTCTAATTAGCAATTCCGAGCCATTATCCGTTACATCACCCGCACGTGAAAGCTTACCCACCTGGTATTTACAAACGGTCACCCATCTAGGCACTGACCAGGTTAGACGTTGTTTAACTTCAGTGATCATACGGGCACCGGTCTTTCAACGCAAAATTCAGTGAATTTGACTACAAGAACTAGTTTCTACCGTCTCCTTCGAACTAGTTTCTACCGTCTCCTTCGAATTAGTTTCTACCGTCTCCTTCGAACTAGCCTCTTGCCTAGAGTTTGTAACCAGACTCAAAATAGCTTGCAGGAGCTGTTCATATTTACCGAATTTGCTAGCAACTTGTAGATATTGATATGTCCATGGCAATCCCGAAGTCCAGTGATCTCTTATGGTCGTAGCGGCACAGCATCTATTCCAGCCGTTACAGCAGTGGGTCTTTCTTGGTTAAGACCGCCTGACGAAGCCCAACCTCCTTCAGATTAGTTTGAGTTTTTTTTTTCCTAGACACTAAAATCAAGCAGGTGCGGAAATTTAAATATCTGACAGAGGACGGTAACTGCAACACCCGAAGACGTATTGGGATGGCCAACGACGCATTCCAAAAGCTAAGCAGAATATTAAGAGACAGGAGGATTCGTTGGTAACAAAGAAAAGAGTACTGAACTGCTATGTGATATTTGTCCTTCTTTACTGCAGCGAATGTTGGACGGCCTCCTCAAAACTGAAGAAGAGACTCGAGGCAACAGAGCTGTGGTTCTACAGAAGGATGCTGAGGATAACATGGAGCGAACGTGTGAGCAAAGATGAGGTTTTAGAGAGGATGTAAACAAAGAGGAAGCTTATACTTAACATCAGGAAGAGACGGCTGAAATTTCTAGAACAAGTAATGAGAAAGAAAGGCTTGGAAAATCTGACACTCACATGGTGGATAGAGGGAAAGAGAGACAATGGAAAGCAACGTGTGACATAGCAGGTTTAAGCAAGTGGATGGCAAAACAGGATCTTGGAAAAGTAGCAAAAAGACAAAACTCATTGAGAACTGAAAGGTATACAAGGAAGTGGAGAGGCATGATTGCCTACGTCCTGAAGGGACACGGTACATAAAAGAAGAAGACTGTTTGCCTGTATGACCTGCTATAGACTCATAGCTGTTGGAAGAAGAGATGGAGTGACACCTTTCCCAAAGATATTTGCATGTAAGTTAATGTGACGATACGAGGGGAATTCGAACTCGGCTCTCCGATTTTCTCATTCTGGACAGTTATACATTACACCAACCCGCCTCCCTATATATGCAGGGTGCGATGGATAAATTGTCGTCTAAATTACGTAAAAATGAAAATAACACTGACATCCCATTTTAATAGATATATTTACCAAAATTACACAAAATTCTCTAGAAATACTAAAGAGCAAATTTATTCAGTAAAACCGCCATTGGCTTCAATCACGACCTCCAGACGACTTCAGAATCTCCTGCATCTCTTCTGGACAGTCTCCTTGTTTAATTTGGTGAATGCTGCCGTAATCCTTGTCTTCAGTTCATCTTAGGTATTACAAGAAGTTTTGTTCGCCTCTCGCTAAACTGCACCCTAGACATAATAATCAAGGGTGACGCAAGTCTGGGGAGTTATGTTGCAAGATGTAATGAGTGATGTGGTCACAGAAATTGTCCGATAGCCATAACTGGTTCCTTCTGCTTTGGGGCATGATACAGAGTCCTGTTGCCAGACATAGGGTCTTCCAGCACTCACCCTCTTGACCAGGAGCAGTACCACATCCTCAAGGCACTTGATGTAGGTCCCTGTCTTAGGTCTGAGGCCCTCACCAACGAATTCGTGAGTTCTTTTCTTAGAATGATCAAAGTGAGTTTTTCGATCTACGGTAACCTTTATAATAAATCAATTCTTTCCGAATATTCTGTACTTTTGAAACCCAAACACTTTGAAATGTTCGTATTGGAGCTTCCGGTGAGAATGCCAAGCAGTACAGAATGCTGTTTTCAAATTTATGGCGGAGTAAATTGTGTCATGGTGCTCTTTTTCTCATAGACAGTACCCAACGGACCATACTATACTGCACAGCCGACAAAATCAAAAACAACGTGCATGTGCGAAATTAAAATATAAAATGGTGGCATCACATCCTGTACATAGTCGTTAAAATTAAACAAATCCCCTCCCACACGTGTAAACTTGTGAGTGTGTGCGTGTTTTATGGACAACGGCATCTGCTTCTGAGGAACCGAAATTTATCCGTATTGCAAGAGTATGTTGATTATTTTTGGCAGGTTAGTTTCTTTAAGTGGTTCTGGAAAATTTTGTTTTCTGGAGATAAATTAACAGTTGCTTATACGTAAATCCTATTTTTTTTTTCTCTTCGTGGTCTCTCTCTTTTCTTTAGATCTCTCTCTCTCTCTCTCTCTCTCTCTCTCTCTCTCCTCTCTCTACGGTTGTGAGCGCATCGGAGCAACAGAAGTACAAATTTTATTTCTAATTTTTAAACTAAAGTAGTAAGCACCCGTCTTTCTGGCGCGATTAAGTTAGCTCACTGCTTGGTCCAATTTCAATTCTTTCGTTGGGAGACTGGAGTGAGCTTTCCAGGGCCCAGACTGCATAACTCTCATCTGGGCCGTACCGACAAATTCCAAAGGAATGCAGGACATTACTGCGCATCCGGGGATTTACGTCTATAGCCTTTTTAAGCTTAATATTCTATATAATTAAAATGCTTTGATATTCATTTCATGCAAATCTCTCCCTCTCTTATACTCTCTGTCTCTTTCTTCCTCTCTCACCTTCTCTATCTCTCTCCCTCTCTCTCATCTATATATCAAATTCTGTGACTTCCGTTAGTCCGTTTATCACACCCTCTAAAATAGCCATTCCCATTTGGGAAAAAAATTAAAATTTTTATTATTTAACATACAAAATACTACTACTATTTTAAAAATAATTTAATGATTAAAATAACAAATACTTATTTAATAAAAATGCAATATTGTTTTCTACATTTCTTTTCTTTAAGTTTTTATATATACAAGAATACAGTTTACAGTTTGCTCTGCGTTTGCGAGAACTATAAACAAATCTCAAGGCCAAACGCTTCAAAATGTTGGAATTTAGCTCCAGAAAGAAATAATTATGCATATTCGTTTGTATGTTGCATGCTCAAGAGTAAGAAATCCTAAGAATTTATTCTTCGCTGTTAAAATGGAAAAAGAAAAAAATAAATTTTCTTAAAAAATATTGTTTACTATGAAGTCCTATAAGATTATATTAAATTAAAGAAATTATTAAACTACGTTTTTGTCAGGGTATTTTTGACAAGGCATCGACTTATTCAAATTTCGTCGATTGGTTTATGAAATTGAACGAAACATCGAGGTTGTAAATCTCGACAAAAATGTTAGCGATAACTTCAACAATACAAAATACTGTGAGGATTTCAACACGTGTCAGCACATTGGCAAAAATTTCTATTATTTGAAAATTTTGCTTTTCTATACTCAAATATATGGTCCATATATATATATATATATATATATATATATATATATATATATATATATATATATATATATATATATATATATATATATATATATATATATATATATATATATATATATATATATATATATATATATATATATAGAGAGAGAGATAGAGAGAGAGAGAGAGAGAGAGAGAGAGAAGAAAGAAAGAAAGAAATAGTATGAAAAATTGGGAAAAAAAGCTTTTGTGTTGCGTTTAATCCGTTAAAATTTCATCGTACTGGGCTTTATTGATGTTACCACGTCTACATATGCGCACGAAACGAAAGATGCTGGTAGCTTCAAAACTTTTGAAAAAATATTTTTGAAATAATATATATTTTTTTAAATATATTTTTTCAATCTAGTCAAATTCAATTTTTGTCTAGTTTTGTATTTATTGATTAAGTCTCTGATTGTTTTGGATGTTTTTGAGACAAATTTTATGTTGAGTTTAGATAAATTCTTTTCGATTGTAGTTGAAATAGAGTTAGTGGGTAGAATAATATATTTTTTGATTCGTTGGGTTTGTCAGGAAGGACAGCTCTTCTATTTTGGAAATTTTTATGAGCTATAAATTTAACATGGAGAATGCTACTTTAATTAAAAGAGAAAATAATACGCTAAGAAGAAAATGCCTTGATCGCTAACTCAGCCAATGAAAATTTGTGTCCAGGCTCTTAATGACAAAGGTGATGGAGAGAAAAAGACAAGGAATACAGATGAATTTTGCTAGATTGAAAAAATATTCTTTCAAAAAAAAAAAAAATTATTTCAAAGATATTCTTTCAAAAATTTTGAAACTAACAGCATCTCTCGTTTCGTGCACATGTGTAGACGTGGCAACATCAGCTAAGTTTAGTCCGATGAAATCTTAACGGATGAAACGCGTCATTAAAAGTTTTTTCACAACTTGTCATACTATTTTTCTAAATACTGTTTATTGATATATAAAATTATTCAAAATTATATATCGTTATATCATATATACATTTGTGTGTATGTGTGTGTGTATGTATGTATTTGTAATATAATATAATATAATATAATAATGATACCAAATCCGCTACTCAGGGTTTCATGCAATCATGAGGCAATTTATTAAAAAATATTTTAAAATTAAATCACAAGAGAAAAGGAAAATGTCTAAATTTCTTGACCTAGTAATTAAAAAGATAGATCCATCAAGAGAACTCAATGTATTTATATACAGAACAATATGATATACATCAATTTATTTCCTTTTCTCTCGTGGTTTAATTTTAAAGACATTTTGAATAAAATGTCTGGATAAATTTAAACTATTTTGTAATTTCTGTCTGATAAAAGCATTATCTGTCGAAATAGATAATAAATTTATTACCGAATTTTTCGATTATGTGTTAAGTTTTTTCCTTCTTGATATATATATATATATATATATATATATATTATTATATATAATATATATTTCTATATATGGGTACCCATGGTTGAAATAAACATCCTGCTTCTTAATATTATTTTTAGTGTATATTACGCTTACCGCTTTGGCATTCGATAATACAAATAAAATGTGCCCCATGGCAGGGTTCGAATCTGCCTCCCCCTTTGTAGGGTAAACTACCATATGATCCATTCTATTATAGATCGCTCGACAACGTTATTTTTGTCCTTTTAAGGAATGGAAACTTCTTCGTTCAGATTTTCTCAAAAGCCCATATCTGTTCGATTTTGTATCCGAAACTTAAACAATGCAATTTCTAAAGAATGAATGGTTTTATGCTTAAGCCGAAATTTTTCTTATTATTTCAAACGTTATTTGAAAGGAATATAAATACACTGAGATAGATAGATAGATAGATAGATAGATAGATAGATAGATAGATAGATAGATTGTAATCATGGGAGTCAACACTGCATGGTGATTGTCAGTTTTACGCTTCAAAGATGACATTAAAGCGTATAATTGACAGTCACCATGTAGTACTGGCTTATACGCCCACACTGCCTATAAACTCCGATACTGAATACTACTTCCCCTATAAATATAACAAATATCAAACAATGTTTGCACGTATGTTAAGGTTTTCTGAAAAATGCTCACCACAATCAAGAAGACATTCCTATCAAAAATATTTTGTTTGGTCAAATTTTGAGACATAGTTGGTTCCGAAAACTTTTCACTAACCCTACGTGTATATGAGCCGAGCTCATGACTGAGAGGAAAGTGTTCGAGCCCAGATAAAAGTTGTCATTTCAATTATTACATTATGAAGTTTGAATAATGCTGCATATTTTTCCTACCACAATTTCATCTGGCCTTGTGCCAGACTGAAGTAAAATCGCTTTCTCGATAGTTCGTAGATAAATATCTTTAGAGATGTATAGCTCGTATGTATGTTTAGACATGACTTATGGGTGTATGAATACATATGTATATATATATATGTATGTATATATATGTGTATGTGCGTGTGTGTGCTTTCCTGTAAATACATACAATCATATCACAAAAAGCTTTTCAATTTCAAATTTTCATTCATGCTTTTTTTTTCAACTTCTTATTGCCTCCTTTTTTATTCATTTTTTGCCGTTTTTATTCAAAACTATTTCTTTCCCTCTTAAAGCATGTTCTCCGACATGAATTCAACTTGTTGCATTATTAAAAAAAAATAATAATAATAATAAAAATTAACAAAAAAAAAAAAAAATTAAATATTTTTTTCTGCTCCCAACAAAAATCTCACACGAAAATTTCATTACAGTCCACTCAATTTTCAAAAAGAAAAAGAAAATAATGTTCGTACAACATCAAAGTTCTTTCCCAAAAATTAATATAATTTTTTCCACTAACTTTGTCATGAAAAGAGTCAAAAGAGAAATGAAAAAAAAAAAAAAACAAAAAAAAAATACTCGTTATGTGTCAGATCATGATATTTTTTTTTTAAATGAGAGAGGGAATTTTATATTGTAAAATTAACAAAATCATTCCCCGCCAACCATAAATTAAAAAAAAAAATCCATTCGCAAAGAGGAAACATTTTTTAAATGTTGCATTATCCTAGAATATTAAAATACTTATTGTATTTTTTCACCATGAAATCAATAGTGTTCATCCATTCATTTTACGATACAAATTATTCCTATTGCATGCTTTGCTTGAACCATTGTATTTCAGCTTCGCCACATTTACCGACGTTCTTCGTTTTATAGTTTTTATTCAGACCACGCCAACTGTTACTGCTCTTCAAATAATTGTTGTTACTACACGAATTATTCCTTTAAATTACAAAGTAACCCTCTTTTTTTAAAGTTAGGGTTAATATAGGTTTTAGTTTTTTGACCGATTTCTTTTTTTATTTCTTTTCTTTTTTTTATATTTTTGCACCATTTAATTTCTTGAATGCCGCAGTATCAATTTTTCGGGTATTTTTTTTCTTTTCAAAATGGCTTCTCTCTTTGAAAGGCAATTCATTTGTTTTACAATATAGAATACATTATTGCTTATATATGTAGATGTATAATGTCCTTTCATGGCTTTTATATTTTACGCCAATATATATTTTGTTTTTTGAGTAATGCATTTTTGTTCTTTTTCATTTTATACGCAGTCATTTTAGAAGCTTATTTAATTTTCTTTAGTATATTACATTTTCAGAAAGTTTCCATCTTTTTTAACTATTGTATAGTTTGAACAAACAGTTTTGACTGTTGGGTTTCTTTCTCTCTCTCTCTCTCTCTCTCTCTCTCTCTCTCTCTCTCTCTCTCTCTGTCTTTCAAACAATCACTCTCTTTATGATTCTCGCTCTCTCATTGTCTCAAGAGTTTATCTTTTTTGCTCAACGTCTGGTCACTCGTTTCCACAATTGCAAATATTTTTCACTCTTACTATTTTGCTTTTTCAAATGTTTTTTTCTTTCTACTTTATTTATTCCTTCATTAGTTTTCCTTTTTGACGATTCTGTTTGCTTTTCTCTCCCCTTTTTTTTTCTTTCTTTCTTTCCTGCTTCATATTAATAATCTTAGCATAAGGCAGAAATACCAAAAGACGGTAGTGGGATGGAGTATAAAAATATATCTACCTTGAAAATCTGTATTGGAAATCCTTCGTTTTTTTTTTTTTTTTTTTTTTCAGGCTTGAAAAGGGAACAGGAAATACCGACTCTCTTTTAGCTAGTACAAAAACAAACAAACAAACAGAGACATCGCAGCTTTTTTTCGATAAGAGAAAATCTAGCTTAATACTTAAGCAGATAGAAAGAGAAAACGGGGAGAGATATAGCAAGAGATTTAAAGAAAAGGACAAGCACAACCAAAAATGTATCCTTCATTGAAGAACATCCTTCTCTCTCTTTCTACACACACACACACACACACACACACACACACACACACACATATATATATATATATATATATATATATATATAGTCATCCAAAGACAGATTGTTTTGCTGTGTCACAGCTCATCAGTGTGTATAGATATCTGATTGCTTCAAGCCGGGATCGAAATTCTACCCTTAAGCTATTGGCGCCCATCAGAGTGGAAGGTGAATTTGAGCGTATTTATTTTTAAATAAACACACCAGTGACCGAGATAACACAATTCGTTAGAAGAGTCTTGCATTATCAGCAGTAGTAGTTACTGTTTATAAATTCACTTTTAAGTGCTTAACCGTATTAATTTTTAGGGAGCGTGTATATATATATATATATATATATATATATATATATATATATATATATATATTTAATTTATTCGAAAATTATAACTTAAATATATTATAAAATAACTACAAAAAATAGCCATTTTGTTTCAACACTTCTGCTGTCTTATCAAGTGATGGTGTCGAATGTAGAATCTACATTTAGGTTCTACATTCAACACCATCACTTGATAAGACAGCGGAAGTGTTGAAACAAAATGGCTATTTTTTTGTAGTGATTTTATAACATATTTGTGTTATAATTTTCGAAGAAATTATATTTGCTCTACTTTGTATTGGGCACTCTTTTAAGAATACTATTTTTTGGGTTATTGGAATTTATTCCGTATACACCAATCCTATACTTGGGTATATATATATATATATATATATATATATATATATATATATATATTCAGGTTAGGTTGGTTGATTTTTCAAAGTCAAATTTTTGTTGGGTTATTCACTGTAGACACAGTGAAAATCCGGTGGCATAGCTAGAGTAAACGTCACCCGGGGCGGTCCGCTCAAATGTCACCCCAATGACCCCGATGCACCCTATGCTGAATGGTTAGCTGTAGCTAAATTTTCATACATGCTCTACCTCTACTTTACTCTACATGCATGATCCAAGACAAAATCCAATACCACAAAATAATCAGTTCAAATCAAAAGCTGAAACATTGCTATTTTTCCTACACACAAATTTCCCGACAATTTATTAGAAAATTTCTGACAGGGGGACAAAACTGGAGGGTCATAAATTATTTCTGTGGGGTCATATGCCCGCCTGCGAAACCCTGTGTTTCCACCACTGTTTTCAGACTATTTTGGGCACCTTAGCCTGGTTGAAAAATTTTGTTGGGGGTGACATTGTGTCACCCCTCCTGTGCTGGCACTCGGGGCGGTTCGCCCCCTCTCCCCCCTTAGCTACGCCACTGTGAAAATCAAAATACCTTCTCAGAAATAATGGACAACCACACTTGCCACGATAACCATCACCCTATGCGGAAGTACCTCAGCCCTTATTGGATTTAATGTTGAACTTTGTATAGAAGATTGAATGCGTTACTCAGTAGTAATGATCAACCAAGACAGCTGCACTGTGTATTCCCAGGGGCAATTAACGCAGGTGGAAGGGGAAATTACTCCTTCAAGTTTTAGTTTATTGCTTTGTTTAAACAAACTAATTAAAAGGCTTTACAAAATTATTAAATACAAAGTAATTTAAATATGGGATTATACGAGGATCTTTTACAAAAGAACACATTGAGAATGCATTAGTGCTCACCATAATAAGACTGTCCATAAATTTGATTTTACAAAGTATTGTATGTAAATGAGTACGCCACAGTGAATGCTAATTGAGCAACCATCTTTTGATCAGATAACAGCTATTTCAGCGATTACTCTGCTTCATAACAATATGGAGTCACCGATAGGCGAATGGTGTTTCTATCGCTGTGAGCCAGGGCCCGAATGGTGATTTGGACGACGCGACAGGAGGAAGTCTTGCGAGGCAACCGTCTTTCTAATCAGGATCTGATCCGATTCTTTGAGCATCAGCTCAAGATAAAGATTAGAACTGATAGAAAACTGTTGTTTTCGACAGACTTTCTCGAAAGATGGGTGACTGAGGCGAGCATGGTTCGTATAAACGGGGGTAGCCTTGATTTTCTTTTTTTAGGTCTGCCTAATTCGCATCGAGGTGGATTCCTGTGGCGCCCTCCCCTGGTTAGGATAGACAAGCTTTGTATACCTGCTTAACGTGAGTAAGTGTTGTTCTTGGCCTGCACCCGGCTACATCTTTGGTTATGATTCCCAACTTCCCCAGTTTGTTTTTGGCCCCCTTTCATCTCGATTGGGTCAACTTTCTTTACACGCCATGTCCGTATATATTTTCTCCTTTCCCTCTCCCTTAGCGAGAGAGCCTCTTGATTTTGTCCAAGAGCAAAAAACAGCGGCCTTTTTTTTAGGGTTGAACGGGTCCTACTAACACCAGTTATCTTTATTTGGTTTGTTTTGGGGTTCATCCTCTCCCCTCTCCTTGTAAATCCTGAGATTTTCATGTACAAATTTTTATAATCGTCAAATTTTTAAGTCAAGGTATGCATTTTGTTGGTTCCCTGAGAGTATGCAGCATTATGGTATATGAAGGATTGATTGGTGACAGATGACTTCTTGTGGTGAATGTGCAAATTGTAATGAGTGAATGGGTCGTGAATCGGATTAGCTTGTCACACCTACTTTGTAATCCCCGCATATCCTAAAATCACTATTGGGCTTTCGCATAGTCAGTGAAGACCAGCCTCAGCCCATTTGTTTTACAGCGTTGGCTAGGGTAAAGAAACTGGAAGACAAGAAAGACACCGGAGCAGTGGGTGGGGGAATTAAATTACTGATTATGAAATTACCCCAAAAGACTGAAAGACTTAACATATGAGGATATTTCAACTATTATAAACAGAAACATGCGACAAAAAATGCTGGTTATTGCAGGAAAAACAATTTCTGGAAAATAGACAGAAACCAAATGAAACCGTAATGCAATATTTACATAGATTGAAATAAGCATCAAGATATTGAGAATTTGAAAACTGGGTTCGAGGGAAATGTCTATAGAAGAGGAATTGATCCTTCTAAGACAAATTGAAGGTATGTATGACTTTACATACAAACATAAGATCCTAGAAATCTTCATGCGAATGATATGAATTTAGAAGCAAGTGTAGAATTCTTGCAGGAATTAGAATTAATTTAATAATTCTAAAAACAATATGGAAGCATACAGTACAACTAAAATCCTATTTAAATTCAAATATTGTAACAAAGCATACGAAAGAAACGGAAATAAATGTCCAGCCCTAGGAAAATTATATTTAAACTGTAAAAGAAAAGACCATTTCCAATCAGACAGAAGAGAAGAGAAATTATAAACCCTCATACTGAAAGTATAGAAGTATATTCGATAAGAACACCTACAAAAATTAGAGACAGTAAAATTGAATGGCATACCTTTTCCCATGTCGGTTGTCACGGGGAGCGATGTTACCTTGATTCCAAGGAATTTCTGGGAAAAAATTGGTAAACCCAAATTAAGAAAAAGTAATCTTAATTTAAAACAATTTGATAGATTTGTCAACAAAACTCTAGGCTCTTTTGAAGGAACTTTCGAGACAAAAAACTGTTTTGAGATTATTCTCACCACTGTTGTAAAATGTATAAAAAAATCAAGGACTCCTGAAAATAGATGTTTTAAAAGGGGATACGGTGAAATTAATAAACTGTATAAAGTCCGAAGAACCTGACATAGGACTACTGAAAGGATATAAAGTAAGTATTCGTTTAAAAGAAAATGGTCACCCGAACTATTTTGAATTTCGAAAAATACCTATTCACATTCTACCCATGGTAGTTGCAAAACTAAAGAAAATGATAGAATAAGGCATATTAGAGAAAGTTACCCAAGGTGGTAGCAGTTCGGCTTCACCAATTGTTGCTATGCGAAAGCCCAATGGTGATTTGTGGATATGCGGGGATTACAAAGTAGGTGTGAATCGTCAGATATGCTATGATTCATTCCCCTTGCCTAACATAGAAACGGCAAGTTATGAATTATCAGGAATAAAATACTTTGCCAAGATTGACCTGAAATCGGCATATAACCAAATAGAAATTGACGAAAAAATTAAAGAAGTCACTACAAGTAATACCCCAATAGGTTTAATAAGATGGACTCGTCTTCCATTTAGATTTAAAACTTCAAGCCATATTTTTCAAATGGCAATTAAAAAAGTTCTATCGGCGAGGAGCGGGGTAAAATTATAATCGTATATCAAGACGATATAAACATAAGTGCTTACAGGAAAGAGGAATTAAAAAGAACTGGACATGTTTTAAACAAATTTAAAAAATTCTGTTATGGCGATAAATGTGAATTAAGTTGCGACAAAATGTCGTATCTGGGATACGAAATATTTAATGAAGGAATGTCACCACACAATAAACTGATAAATAAAATATCGTATGTATCTACATCAAAAAATATAAAAGAATTAGAATCCTTTTTGGTATTGAACAATTTGTATAGCAAATAACCAACTAGATACAGCGACCTAACAGAACCATTTGTAGAATTACGGAAAAAGAATACAAAATTAGACTCAAAGACAAAATATACCTTTTGAATTCTTAAAAAAGCACTAATAAGAAAAGCAATTGCAAAAATCTTTGATTCCGCCCCACCCCTCAAAAAAAAAGAATTGATATTAACTACGGATGCAAGTGAACATCCTGTAGTCGCAATTTTATCTCAAGAAAGTCATCCAATAATGTACCAGTCGAGAAAATTAACGTCAGCTGAAACTAACTACCTAAATATTGAGAAAGGAGCATTATCAATAATATAGAGCATAGAAAGAGCTCGAAATTTTTTGTTAGGACGAAAATTTTTGTTAAAGTCAGATCCCAAAACTTTAGAGAAAGTAAATTACAAAAAATCACATCTTCTAGAATTTTAAGATGGGCTATAAAACTCATGGCCTATTATATAATTTCGAGACAGAATAAAAACGTCTAAAAATTCAGACGATAAGATACTGCACTGGATTGAAACGGAAGTGTTACCTCTAAATCGTCTCCGAATGGAAACCATCAAAAGATTCAAAGAAATTTCAGACAGAAATTAAAATGCTCAGTAGCAGAAGGAACCTATAAAGAATCAAGACAGAAATTAACAGTAGAGAAAAGCATTTTATGCAATGGAGATATTATAATGACTCTACAAAGTTTAAGAAAACAAGTACTAGAAGGCGGAGACGATGATGTACATTGTGATATAAAAGTGACACAAATGAGATTTAAATTACAAGCGTGGTGGCCAGGATATTCTCGAGATGTAGAAAAAGATGTCTAAAATGGGCTGAAATAAAAAAAAAACTTTCGACAAAACAAAATTCACACGTGGCCTAAAGAAAAAAAACCATGAGCTTGGATACACATGGATCATGCCGGTATTAACGGTATGGGGTTAATTTTAATTTTAGTGGACTCATTTTCAGGACGGTTTGAAGTAATTAAGGTTGCTGACAAAAAAGCTACCACTGTGAAACAAATATTAAGAACAATATTTTTAAGGAATGAGATGCCTAAAACTTTGGTCTTAGATAATGCACCAGCGAAAGTTTGTGCTCGTGGGTAAAGCGTATTGGTATAAAACATCATCTTACCATTCACAATCGAATGGAATCACAGAAAGAATGGTGCAGACTGTGAAAATGGAACTAAAAGCATTTTCTTCATCTAATGATAATATTAAGAGTTACTTGCCAAGATTAATGTTAAGGTATTGCACAATTCCACATGATGGCAGACTATAAAGTCCCTTTGCATTAATGGGTAGACAGATTAGAGCTTCCATAACAATTTTATTTTCAAGATGTGAAAGTGTATGGTACAGAAAAGACAAAGAATCTAATCCAGAAGGAGAACTTTGTAGTACAGAAAGGATACATCACAGCAATACTCACGGAAAATGATCAAAATATACTGGCCCATGCGGATCAATTCAGAAGCAGAATGGAACCCAAAGGATATAGAAATGAACGAATAATCTAAAGATGAAGAACATGAAGGGGAGGATGAGGACTAAATGAATCCAGTAATGAAACTGAACAATCTATGGATGTTAATGACTAGAAATCTGACGAGGAGTCAGAAGAGGAAAATGAACTCAGACCTTAGATCCATTATAAGAACTCAACATACACACCAAGAAAGACAGTTTAGATTTCCAAGAATAATTAGAAGAAATCAAAGATCAACAAAAGGCACTTCAGAGAAGTGTAGTATTGTATGTAAATGGGATACTGCTATAAAAGAAGTACGCCACAGCGAATGCCAGTCGAGATACCATCTTTTGACCTGACAAATGCTATTCTAGAGAGTACTCTACTTCATAAAAGGCAAATATACTTAAATTTACTTCATAAAAGGTACTTTGGTTGAAAGAGAATTCAATTTGCTAGGACGGGAGAGTGTAGAGAGTGTGCTTTTGGTCGCTAGATCGTCCAAAGGCGAATTGGCATGCAGGTTCTTAATGCATTTCCTCTTTCTTGACGGATCTTCTGTTGTGGGCTATTTAATGACAGAGGTAGTGAAGACATAAACTAGATGAGATCGGCTAGATTATATACACAAAACACACAACTTTCAGCGTTACCTCACCTTCGTGTGCATGTGTAGTCGAATCGCAGTGGGCATAGCCCGATGGTGTCCTGGGGTATGAGATGCGTCGCAAGAGAACTTTTTTTTCACTTTGTCAACCGAACCATCCTGACGATTAGACAGAATGATTACTAAACGGTGCGTCTACGAAACTCCAGAGTCGAGGTGCTGAATATAGCATCAGTTAGCTAAGTAACAAAATTTTATTTGTATTAATCCCGGATAGATAGATAGATAGATAGATAGATAGATAGACAGACAGATAGACAGATAGATAGATATGGTTGAACTGAGATAGATAGATAGATAGATAGATAGATAGATAGATAGATAGATAGATATAACGATATAACAATAACGACAAGCAAGAATCCGTCTAGAGACACCGAGCTGTAACCGTTATTCCAAGTTCGATGTCTTCAAACGGATTCCTGGTTGTTGTTATTGCGACGGCACTGTCATTTTTTGGTTTCCTCTTTCGTGTTTCTTAATTCTATAGCAGTCATTGAGCCCTGTTGATTTTTTTTTCTAGGTTTTTTGGTTTTTTTGCAGGTCTTGTATAGGTAAGGTATGTGCTATGCATCTTCCATTCACCTTAGTTTATTCTGCTTATTCTATATTCTGTTATATATATATATATATATATATGTGTGTGTGTGTGTGTGTGTGTGTGTGTGTGTGTGTGTGTGTGTGTGTGTGTATATATATATATATGTGTGTGTGTGTGTGTGTGTGTGTGTGTGTGTGTGTGTGTGTGTGTGTGTGTGTGTGTGGTGTACTAGGAAAATTACCCGCGCCTTAAAAACTACCTTATATATATGTGTGTGTGTGTGTGTGTGTGTGTGTGTGTGTTTGTGTGTGTGTGTGTGTGTATTTAGTGCGATGGGTAAATTCTAATTTCGTGCAAGTGCGTTGTTTGTTTTTGATTTTGTCGATTGTAACTGTATCCTAGGGCCCAGGGCCGGATTATCCTTTAGGATAATCCTTGGGCCTTAGGATTCCGCCTATACTAGCCTAAAGGATGTTCCGTTCCTGGGCCCTAGGTTGTAGTCTATACTAACCTAAAGGATAATCCGTCCCTTGGCCCTAGGCTGTAGTCTATACTAAACTAAAGAATAATCCAGCTCTGGGCCCTAGGATGCAGCCTATACTAGCCTAAAGAATAATCCGTCCCTGGGTCCTAGGCTGTAGTCTATATTAGCCTAAAGAATAACCCGGCCCTGGGCACTAGGATGGAGCCTATACTAGCCTAAAGGATAATCCGTCCCTTGGTCCTAGGCTGTTGTCTATACTAACCTAAAGTATAATCCGATCCTTTATATATTGTAAGTCAAATCCTTGTAATCACCTTCCCAATGAGGTTACTCGCTACTCGCAAAACAGTTCTTAATCCGTCAGATATGGACACTACAAGTTCTCTAAACGTTTCCTCTTTGATGTGGTATCATGATCCGAGCTGAAGCTCCTGTAAGTGCTCAATAAAATTGAGATTCGGAGAGTTTGGTTTTCCGGCCAAAATCGCTAAACCTTTTTTATGTTTCTGAAAACAACTCATTAACTGCGCCCGAGTGCTTGGTTCTATTGAATGTCGCCACTTTTATCGTAGAAAACTTCGGCTTTGAAAAGGGTGTCCATGATAAGATAGTTGGAAGCTACCAAAATAATTTCTAAATAAATGGTAGGACATAGTGTTCCTCACACTCCAGCAGAACATTGTCTGTACTGTCGCATAGACTGTTTTTTTTTCTTTTTCTTTCTTGTTTTTTCTGGGGGTGGGGGTTCTTTTCTTTTTTATAATGCCACTAATTCCATAGGATAACAATATCTTGCTATTCAGAGGGAAGTGTCATTCCTCGGATCAGGTAGATCAAAGTTTTATGATAGAAGAATAAATAAAGAAAAATAACGAAAGAAAGAAAGAAAAGGATAGAAAAAGTTAAGGAAAGAATGAAGTGAAAAAAATAAACAAAGAAAAAATAAGAAAAGAAAAGAAAAAAAAGAAAGAAAAAAGAAAAAGTGTCGGAAAGAAAGAAGTGGAAAAAGAAAGAATAAACAAAAAATAATGAAATAAAATAAATAAATAAATAAATAAATAAGTAAATAAATAAATAAATAAATAAAGAAAGAAAGAAAGAAAGAAAAAAAGAAAGAAAGAAAGAAAGGAAAAGTTACGGAAAGAAAGAAGTGAAAAAAAGAAAGAATAAACAAAGAAAAAATAACGAAAGAAAGAAAGAGAAAAAGAAAAACTTACGGAAAGAAAGAAGAGGAAAAAAGGAAAGAATAAACAAAGAAAAATAACGAACGAAAGAAAGAAAGAAAGAAAGAAAGAAAGAAAGAAAGAAAGAAAGAAAGAATGAATAAAAATGACGAAAGAAAAGAATGAAAGAAAGAAAAAGATAGAAAAAGTTACGGAAAGAAAGAAGTGGAAAAACAGAAAGAAAGAAAGAAAGAAAGAAAGAAAGAAAGGAAGAAAGAAAATGTCATGGAAAGAAAGAAGTGGACAACAAAAAAAAAAGAATCTTTAAAATGCAAATTCTTAAAACACAAAAGAAGATTAAACTAAAAGAAAAAGAACAAAAAAGAACACGAAAAGAAAGAATGAAAAAAATAGAAATGAAAAGAATAAGATAAAAAAAGGAAAATGGACGAATGAAAGAAATACCTTTAAAAAGGCAGATCAAATTCTTAATAAACTGAAGAAAAGAAAAGACATAAACGTTACAAAGAAGGTAAAAATATCAGACAAATCTTGAACCTCGATAGATTGGAATTTATCAGTAAAAAATCCTCCTCACAAACAATGGCTTCGAGCTTAATGAGCCAAGGTCATGCCAAAATGAAAGTGATTAGCTTTATTATAATGACCAGACAAGAACAATGATCTTTGTAAAACAGAAGAAAAAGGCCCTTGCCTTTAGTAACATGCCTTGTTCTTTATAATCAGTGATCTTTCTGGTCAAGTCATCATCCTTTTGCTTATTTCTCACTCAATTCCTCCTTAACCATATTGAAAATGTCTCAAAAGTTACTATTGGACCAAAAGTCGATAAGTTTGTTTTGATAAGAACGCATGACAACAGTGACTGATAGTGATATTTGACCGTCATCGACATTCTTAAATCTGCATTTATTGCTAAGAAGACAAAAGGCGATAACAAGTTTCTTAAGTGTGTCCTGCTCAGTGTTGCTTTTAACCTAATGCGTATGAGCTTGGCTTATGTTGATCAACCAATCAAAATCTTATCCAAACAAAAGCTAATTGAAAAGTAAGATCTAAGGGAGATAAATCAACAGGCAAGAATACAGATTATTTCTCCCATTCATAACATAAAAACTGTTTGTTATGATAAGATTTCATTGTATAATTAAATATTAAAAATACGAAAGAGAGCAAACTGCATAGATTAGCTGTGCGAAATCTTTCCAGTGATTTTTCATAAAAAAACAGAGTAGTTTTCAGGAAGAAAAAGCAAAAAAAGAGGACGCCGTGAACTTTTACACGGACCTAATATAATGCTTAATTCAGCTATTATACATTTCAATAGAAATAATTATTTATTAAAAACAATGGAAGTAATAGATTCAATCTCTTTGCTTAGCGTGTATATATATATATATATATATATATATATATATATATATATATATATATATATATATATATATATATATATATGCCCCAATTTCTTTGGTTTTTTCCGCGTTTCGTTGAAAAAAGAATACAGGCGTGTCCCAAAATTCCGACTTTAAAATCTTTCTCTTCGGGCTTCAGTTTAATGAAAAGGCTAATATATAATAAATATCATCACTGTTATTGCCATTATTATCATTATATTGTCTTTGTATCCGTCAAATTTTATCAAACTACCTATTAAATCTACACATACACACACACACACACACGCACAAAATATATATGATAAAGGCGTTATAAATAAGGATAAAAGAAAAACTTTTCTTTATCGGCGCGTTTCGTCCTCTGATGGACTTTATTAAGGCAAATGTAAGGATTTTATTTTGCAACAAGTATTTGTAAACAAAAGTGAAAATGTCGTTAGGTTTTCAATTGGTTGACATTTTTAATTCTATTTTTTATTGTCCATTTTCTGTTAATGCAATGTAACAAGGCAACTTAATTACAACGATATCTTATAACGTTGCTGGTACGTTGTGAGGAATCTACAAAAAATTTTTACAACCTCTATGTAACTTTGAAGCAACGGCATTTTTAGAGCTAGGATAATACTTGTATTTTGAAATATGAATAAAAGTAAAAATACAATAATTCATCTAAGATTATAAAATAAATCTTTTTATGAGGACATATTTAAAAAAAAGACTTTTTACGCAACTTTTCTTCTTCAGTAAGTAAGCGATCATGGCTCTCCACAACTTCCTGACTTTTATAGCAAAGTTTCTCTTTTCGTTATCTCTGTTCTGTCAACCATTTACACAAGCTCGTTAGGCAGTTTATTTGCTGCTTTCCTCTATCCCTCTTGCCTTCATTATGTCCTGTGAGTATCAAATTTTCCAAGCCCTCTTTCCTCATCATGTGTCCTGGAAATTTCATCTGTCTCTTTGCCTACATGTTCAGTCTGTCTACAGACGTTGAATAGATTTAGAAATGTAAAGCTTATGTGCAATCTTACGAGAATCCCGCACATAACCATCAAAGTCCACTATTCAAACCTGTAACATTAAACTTTACTTTATCATTTTACTATGTCCAACCACAATCTCATTGAGGAGATAATCTTATATATTATTCAAACCAGTTTCTCCTCGGCTTTAATTGTCCGAAAAACATAGAGCGGGGGGAAAAGAAAAAAAAAGATTGTTAATGAATATTTTATCAGGCTTCTCTCAACACGCTGATAATAGTAATCATACAATTATGAAATAATATATAAAATAAAATGTAATTATCTTAGTGTCCTTGTCTCAGGTAAGGACATTCAGTTGTTTACTGTTGTTTGTTTTAAATTTTTGATATCTATTTAGGAGAGAAAAAACATTGCCAAGCGCAAAGTACCCACGTACATAAAACTACACACTTATATGCGCATCACGACAAAGGAGAAGAAAGAGGAAATGGAGGAGAAGTCATTGTATTAACCAAGAAAGCACTCCTTGTAATGAAGATAATAAAATCAATGATATTAAGGACAAGACGAGGAGTGATAGTAATAATAATATGAAGAAAGAACATAAGTTAGAAAACACTAATTCTCAGGCTTCAAATCCATTTGGGCTCTAATCAGTTTGGCCAGCATTACGAAAAGAAAGAAAAGAAAAATACTTTTCGGGGGTTATTTTAAGAGTTTGCACGTCAAGTAACACTTTGAACCTAAAAGGATTAATCAACTAACCTATACTACAAATTATTATAAACTTCTTTAAACTCTTCATTTGAATCTTCAATGAAACAGTGGTGGATTCTTTCGGTATGTTGTTCGTTGTGACTCTTCGGCGCCAAATCGGTAATGCCAAAACACATATCTGCGCCCCTTGGTTCCATTCAGTAGCACTCGTTAGAAACACAATACATGAGACAGCAGTATTCACCATAACGGAAGAAGACTTAAGAGGGAGAATAAAAATCACGCGAAAGAAAAGAATAAAAGAATAAATTTAAGGAAGAAAATAAAAATAATTATAATTAAAGTAAGATGTCGGCGAGAGAATGATAATAAACAAAACAAGAAAATGGAAGACTTAAAGGAAATGATAAAAGCAATAAATAGATATATGGGCAATTGAGAAAACAAATTCAGGGAATAGCGGATAGATCGACATAAATATTATTATTATTATTAGTGGCGTGACACCTCATGGCTCTCTACAATTTGCTGTCTTTTGTAGCTCCTAATACATAGAAGAAACCTTTAAGAGAAACAATGGGTCGCTCTTAATAGTGGTCCAAAACAACGCCATGAGAACAAAAACTCTATTGATGGCCCCTGATAAAAAGCACAGCGGAGAATAGCAAATGTAAATTGCGTTGAAATACAGATAATAAATAAGAAGAATATGCGGGGAAATTTCACGGTTTTCTTCATTTAAATTTCCAATGACTCACAGTTCTTAAGTTAATAACTGAATAAACTCCTTGCGAGTTCCACGCCAATAAGATACTCATTGAAATTGCCCTGTTGTCTCGTAAACTATTTGAGCTTAAAAACTTTAACAAAACATTGTAATAACAGTCATAAGTTATGAATGCAGGCAATTGTTTAAAGGAGTATGAGGATACGAATGAAAAGATTAAAAACTGACAACGTTTTCTATTTCACTGAAGCGAACTTTAAACACACGAAAGTGCTATCGCCTTATCTATCTATCTATCTATCTATCTATCTATCTATCTATCTATCTCTGTTTTCGTCTATCTATCTATCTATCTATCTATCTATCTATCACTGCTTTCGTCTATGTGTGCATGTATGTATGTATCTATCTATCTATAACTGTTTAATGTATCACTATTTTTATCTATCTATCACTGTTTTCATCTATCATCGTTTTCATCTACAGGGGTTGGACAAAATAATTAATATGGAGTTGGTCCTCCTTTAGCCTCACAGACAGCTTTAATACGTCTAGGAATGGAATCATACAGCTTCCTGACTTCATCCAGAGGAATTTTCAGTCATTCTTTTATTAAAACCTTCTCCAGCTCTTTACGACACGATGGTGGAGGATAGCGGCTCCTAACTTATTGCTCCAGAATTCACCACAAATCTTTAATAATATTGATATCTTGAGATTGGGGAGGCCACTCCATGTGTTCTAGCTCACTTTCATGCTCTTCATACCAATTCTTAAGCACTTGAACAGTATGTATTGGAGCATTATCGTCTTGGAAGATGCAGTCACCATCAGGGAATAAAGTCTTGGCCATTGGATGAACATGATCTCCCAAAATGTTCAGGTAATCTTTGCTGTTGATTCTACCCTGCAGGGCAACTATTGGACTGAGACATTTCCATGATATGGCTGCCCAAACTATCACTGATCCACCTCCATGCTTCACTGTTGGAAGAAGGAAGTCAGTGTTGTAAGCTTCTTTGGGCTGCCTCCACACATAAACTCGCCCTGAAGTTTGGAAAAGAGAAAAACTGGACTTGTTTGAGAATATGACTTGCTTCCATTAGTCTGCAGACCAGGCATTGTGATCTCTGCACCACTTCTACCTCTTTTGAATGTTGTGAGTGGAGAGAAGAGGTTTCCTCACAGCGGCTCTTCCATGATATGCAGCCTTGTGGAGCTCACGGTGAACAGTTTTAGTAGAAACTGAACTATTCAGATGGTTATTCAACTCAGCAGTCACTTTGGCTGCATTTGGCCGATGATTTTTTTGCCACATTGCGTTTCAATGGACGTCAGTCCCTGTCAGTAAGTTTGCAAGTCCGGCCCGAATTGCTACGGTTGCTAGAGGTCTTGCCCTGTTTCTCGAATTGCATCAGTGTTCTTGATATGGTAGCTCTTGAAAAACCAAACAGTTCAGCAACCTTAGTGATCGAGGCTCCTGCCATGCGAGCTTCAACAATTTGCTCTTTTTCGAACTTAGAGAGGTCGCGCATTTAGCTTAAATTTTACTAAATTCTAAAAATAAATAAGACAAAGACAGTAAATTAGATAAATAAACGTATTTACAATAGATATAACCTGCAATTACGAAGTTTTAGCTAAAGTTCTTAATATAATAGGCCTTTGAAATATAGGAGTGTATTTTGTTACTGTTCTAATTATTTTGTCCAACCCCTGTATCTATCTATCTATCTATCTATCTATCTATCTATCTATGGCTAAACCCAAATAACGCTTTTCTTCTGTCTATTCTCACAAACAGGAATGTCCTTGTTTTTCTGGGGTAATCGCAGGATGGAACTTATGTGCCGAGGAACAAAAACACAAGCAGAATTATAATATGGTTAAGCATAATAAGCGAATGTAGTAAAATTGCCTAGAAAGAATATAAGAATAGGCATGATTGGTTGAGAACGGTGATCCGCTGGGATCTGTGCAAGTGACAGCATTTTAATTATACAATACTATATATGCTATACGCGCAATCTTTTCCTCGTTATCACCCATCTTGAACATTTATTAATCTACCATTCACCCTTGCATCGAATATTGCTGTCATATCTGATCTGGTTCTCCTGCTATGTATCTCGAGTTTCTTGGCATAATTCAAATAACAATCTGCAATGTAATCGATCCTGACCTGGCATCTCGGCGTCAGTCACTTTCCCACAGCCGTAACGTGGCTTCCCGCTGTCTATTTTTTTTTTAAAATAAATACTTCTGTGGCAATTGTTCTTAATAGTTCTCATCGTTGATACCTGGGCTGCATGAATTTAAACGTACAACTAGAGAGCCGAGTTCGAATTCCAGTCGAATCCATTACATTCACTTACGTGCTAATACTCTTGGGAAAGGTATGAATTCTCTTCTTCTCCCCCTTAGCTTTGGGTATATAGCAGGACAGACCGGGTTCTATAGCCTTGGATGGCAACTGGTCTACCACAGAAAGAAATGGCAACCTACTGCGGGAAAAATCTGCCTCGTCAGCCATGATCGCCGAAGCGTGTATTATGCATGACACATAACTTACTGACCAGATTAGCAACACTGTCTCACGGTTTTACTGTTTAACTAGCTAGATACAACCGTATTTTCTAATAGTTTCTTTTGTCGTACTTCTTGCCTGTGGAACCCTCGCCCGGTTTCTTGCTTCCTTTCAATCCTACAATCTTCAAAAAATTAAATTCAACGCCAATCACCATCTTCTGTCTTCTGAAAACCGTTCTTTTATTGTCCTTTCTCATCACTTAAATCTTACACTATTTTCACTCCCAGTAATCACTTGCGTCTTAGTACTTGAGGTGAAATGGCTAAAAAAAAAAAAAAAAACTAGAATCGGTGCTAGAGAATGAAATGTATAAAATCATCTGAGGTTTTGAGTTTTAAACAGATCACCCATTCCAGGTCAGGAGACAGGATCTATTAATTAGAAGAAGAAGAAGAAGAAGAAGAAGAAGAAGAAGAAGAAGAAGAAGAAAACAACAACAACAACAACAGAAGATGATAATGATGATGATGAGCCATAAGTATCTCGACTTTACCCCAGATCTGAGGAAATTGTGTAACATGAAAGTGACAGTTGTGCCAATCTTTATCGGAGCGTTTGGAATAGTCTCGAAACGCCTAAGAAAATGGCTGGTGGAACTGCAAAAAGAGCCAGGATCACCACTTAGTACTACTCAGCTATTACTAGTTTTTCTCCCACTGAGACTGTACTACCCAGCCTAAGGATTGAACTCACAATTTCTATGCTACCAAATTTACGAAACAACGCTTTAATTATCTAAGTTCTTGAAATATACCTAAAGTGATAAAATTCGGTAATTTTGAACATATCCATAGATAAACTAGTGTGGGTACTCACTTTAAAAATGACGTATTAAATGTTTTATTTGGGTGGCAGGAAACATAGTCTTTATTTGAGTTTCCGTTTTAGTAAGAGGCCATATTTGTTTGCTATTGTGTATTGCATATGTAGCCGTAGACATATAATGTTTTATCAGCCACATATGGCCCGGTGTCCCTGTTATTTACCTTGAGATCCTTCATAAGTTACAAAAAAGAATCAGCAATATTATTGGTCCTGATCTGACAGCTCGGCTTCAGTCACTTTTCCAACTGCCGTAA
>CAHIKZ030004467.1:1422500-1437500 GCA_903632075.3 Acanthosepion pharaonis | reverse complement strand
ATGATTGTGGAAAAAGAAAGGCACGGAGAAAAAGAAAAATATGAATCAGGAATTAAGCCCCAAATACTCGGAGATTATGAAGTCATTACAAGCAATAAAACAATTATGAAGTCATTATAAGCAATAAACAATTACATTAATGCCATATATTTGCTTGTTCAACAAGGAAAAAGTCACTTTTGTAAAGTCACCATAAATATGAAATCAAACTACGTTTTACAAACTGCACGTATGAACAAAGATGTTAGTCTTTGCAGAGATCTCCTTTGGTTTGACAAAACAAACATTGCAAAGTTTATCCATATTGACTATCATTAAGTTTGGAAGAAATAGGACGATGTTTTCAACCCAGAGTCCGCTATCTCAACATCGTAGCAGGGGGACGGCTACATTATGCGGGAAATTGCTTTGCTTCAGGATGGATAGAGGAACCTCGGTTTCATCATCCCAAAGTGAATTTATGTGGATACATTAAGGCTGAAACTGAAGGGAGCTACAAGGTTAAAACTTGTTTACAAATGTATTTTCGAAATGGACAATGAGGTACGCATATTTCAAAAATGGTGGCCCAATTTCCTGAACTACAAAAATGTCAAAGTCTTGGGTCGGCCTTCACAAAGCCCTGATCTCAATCTAGTAGAAAATATGTACAGAAAATAGAGCAGAATTGAAGACGTTTTTTTTTTTTTAATAAAGAGGCCTACAAATCGGACTTAGTTCTATCAAGAGTTAAGAGATCGAAATTCCTGTAGCTTGTTATGGAAAAGTTGTGGAAGGTTTCCAAAAACGTTTCACCCACGTGAAACAATTAAAAGGCCATGCGATCAAACTGTGTACCCACTTCTGATCCACGGGGAATGTGATAACAGAAATAAAAGCTGAAACAATTCATTATTTCTACTGGTATTCTGGCATTTGACTTTCTTAAAATGAAGTAGTGTTCTTAATTGAGCTAAGGCAAGAAATTTTCACAGACACACAGGAACATGAGTAGGTAGATAGATACATAGAGAGAGAATGGGGGTTAGGAATTGTAAAAGAAACAGAGTTTAAATACATTTGGCACAGGTGAATATAAACATCTGACTTCTCTCTCTGTCCTCCCTCTCTCTCTCTCTATATATATATATATATATATATATATATATATATATATACACAAATGTAAAAGAACGAAGGGTAAGATTTCAGCGTTCAAAACATTAATTTAAAACAGGGCTCAATACAAAAGTAGAGCAATAAATATTTATTTATTATGCAGTGTTACATTAGAACATGCACATACCCACTACAAAACTGTACATCTTGTTTCAACGTTAAAAAATTCTTTTTTTATATATTAATATTACAATTAGAGTTTTTTTAACAATTACAGTTTAGATCGTTTAAAACTTAGTTGTTATAAACATTTTAGAACTGTGTTACCATACTCATTAGTTTTATGTTTAGTTGGCCGTCATTTTTTTTATATATAAAAGGCTTCCAGAATTTGAAGTTTTTTTGTTTTTTTTTCGTGGTGAAGTATACTTGTATTACCGATTAATATTTCTCTAAATTGGGAATGTGGACAGGAATGTTCCTTTAAATGTTGTACGATCGAGCACACACGCACACACATACACCTGCACATGTAGAGAGGAAGACAGAGATAGAGAATGCGGTTAGGAATTGTGAAAAACTGAGTTTAAATGTATTTGGCTCAGGTGTATGCAAACATCTGACTTCTTTCTTTCTCTCGCTCAGACACACACACACACACACACACACACACACACACATATATATACATATATATATATATATATATATATATATATATATATAGATAGATAGATAGATAGATAGATAGATAGATATGCAAGTGTAGAGCCTAAGGATAAGGAGAAGTGTTTATTTTAGTCAACAAATATTCATTTTTCAACACAATCTCCTTTCTTATCTTCTTCTTCTTGGCTATTCAGGATATAGGCGATTATGGCTCTCCCCAATTTCCTGTCCTTCGTAGTTCTTAATAAATTTTGTATTTTTGTTATTTTTTCTAAATCTTGTCCCGCCATCCATTCCCTGAAACTCACGAAGTATGTTATGCTTTGTTTTCCTGTCACTCTTGCTTTCAATATGACCTGTAAGTATCCAATTTTACAAGCCTACTTTCCTCATTATGAATTTTAGACATGTTTGTTGTCTCTACTTGGTGTTAAGTCTGCTTCCTTTATGTCTCCATTCTCTCTAAAACGTCGCCCTTGCGCACATGTTCTTTCCATAGTATCGTCAGCATCCTTTTATAGAACCATATTTCTGTTGCTTCAGAGTCTTCTTCATTTTTGAAGGGATTGTCAAGTATTCACTACCATATAGAAGGACTAATATCACTTTACAGTTCAGTAGACCTTTCTTTGTTTTTAAAGAAATGTTCTTGATTTTGAGACACATCTTTGCCTATCCTAAATGCGCCTTCAGATTTCAGTGTCGCACTTTCCGTCGTCTGTTAAAACACTTACCAGGGATTTAATTTTTTAAATGAACCTAATTCAGTTGAGAATATTAATCTAATTCTAAGTTTGAGAGCTTATTGTACTTCGGTCTAACCTCTCTCAAATACACACACATATAAGCACAATTATATATATATATATATATATATATATATATATATATATATATATAAACAAAGTGGAAATAGTTTTTGTGTGACATGAAACATTTTCCCTTAAATTGTTCTCGATATATCAAAATTATTGTTATCCCATATATATATATATATATATATATATATATATATATATATATATATATATATATAGTCTTTTCCTATTTTGAAAAATTGAGTTTTTTATTACATTTTTTGTGCTTATTAACTAATAAAAAAAAACTAGTATTATTCTGGCATTAGATTCTGAGAAATGGATAAAAATATTCAAAATTGGTGGGTGTACGAATAATTTCGTCGTTGACGATAGATAGATAGATAGATAGATAGATAGATAGATAGATAGATGAATGCACAGGTAAGTTACGGTAGTGGGAGGTGATTGAAGCCGAGATCTCCGGACAGGACCGATAATATTGCTTATTCTTTTTTGGATTTTGCCAAGAATCTCTAGATACATATCAGAAGCACCAGACCAGATGAGATGTAGCAGCAATATTCAATGCACGGATTAATGGTAAATTAATAAGACAGATTCTGGCGAGAAAAACTGTCTAGCACGACACAGTGAAGCAACTTTCCTAGTAGCAGAATTAGTAATTGATTTGATATAATCATTCTAATTCATATCAATTGGAAACTTTAGATTGAAAAGACGCAACGAGTTAATCTCTTGGTGGCTAGCATCAGCCATGCTGATGAAAGGCAAAAAAAATGTTTTCTAAGACAATTAAAAGAGAGCAGCTTATAGTTTTGGGGGCGTTAAAATTAACAAGCCATTTTTTGCTCCATTTATAAAAATAAAGCATGTCAGAAGTCGGGTGCTTTCTGTGGCGTTAGAATAAGATGTCCATTTGCATTTTGCATAAACAATTACCAAAATTTATTGCTAGAAATAAAAACGAGATGATTTCCTATTTGGGTTTTATGGCCTTAAAATTCTATCAAGTTTTATTAAATAGGAAATTTGAGAACAGGATGACGTTAGTTTATGGAGAAGATAATTTCAAAAGTAGTTTGCAAAGTTTCGTACTGGTGTTTTCTCGTTAAACGAGACTCCAAGCAAGTTGAGGTTGATAGCAGCAACGGACGACGTAATATTTCATAAAGACAACGTGAAAGCCGCATGTCAAAACAGTTTTATTTCGTCACAAAGATTTGCTTTATTTAAAGAAAAAATAACTCCATACCTTATTTGTCATGATTACAAGTACTTTATTCAATATTTATTTCGTTCATATAAAATCTAATAATATAAATTATCTATAAAGATAATACAGAATGCCTTGTTATATACAAGCTCTCTATAATCAGTCCCTTATTTAAAAAACACCCATGCATAATTTCTTATTTACATAAATTTAATAACATAACAATAATAAAGCATTTTCATATTACTTGTTTGACAAAAAAAAATGTTACTAATGTTTAACAGACAAAGCGTTACCTCTAAATGTTGTCAAAAGCAATAGGTAAATATCGTGCACGAAACAACAAAGTCATATATAGCTGATCATGTATAAAGGGAAAATGGAGCACGCTGTCGCCGATATAAAAATAAAATAAGGTTTTTGAAAATGTCGAAAGCACTAACAATGATGTTATGAATAGCTGGTCAGGATTTTTTTGTTTTGTTTTGTTTGTTTTTCTGTCTGATCTAAATTTCTCTTAGAAATTAGTGAAATTTGTGAATTACCATCTATGTTTGTTCCATGTTGGTGAGAAGTAAGGGGACAACACAAGGATTATTTGCGAAAAGCCGAAGAACCTATCGACCGGAAGACTAAATTGTTTTTTTTTTAAGTGGAAATCATGATCTTATTATTATCGACCATCGTTGGCCGCAAATAAATATTATTTCTATGCAATCCTATTGCAGTATTAGAATTTCCCATCATTCCAGAGAGATTAAGATGGCGAATTGATATAGCGGATTTTACTACTATCTCCGTGTCGCGATGGTTAATCTATCATTTTATAAGTGAGAGCGCTATTAACAAACACATAAATGGGTACAGAAAATGCAAGATCAATACTGACATTAAATGTCAAATATAAGATGGAAATATAATAATACTTCAGACAAAACCGCAAGAAACGCTTATAGATGACAGAAACTAAAGTGATCAAGTCAAAAACTCATATTCTAACAAGATCTACGTTACATCTTAGCTCAAGTTTCTCAAGCAATTTTGACAAGAGCTATTTTGAGGAAGCTAATATCGACCCTTCCATGAAAACTAGCTGTTGTAGTTGTACGTATATATAAAAAGTACAGGTTTATCCCTTGTTTCCCGCTTAGGGTTCCTGTTTCCGGTTAATTCTAATGTCTGCTTCAAATCTATACTTCTGATGTCGCCACCTATACTCCGAAATTTTATTTACTATATGTTTGTTAGTTTTTGTCATATTGTCCGGTTCAAACTCCTCCCCGTTCTCTTAAACAGGAGTAGAGGTTTATCCCTTGTTACCTGTTTAGGACTGGTTTTCCGGTTCCTTTCAAAGTCTTCTCATGCTCTTTCTCTTCCAGTAGCCTCTTACGTCTTAGTATTATATATATATGACACAATCGTCAGGCGGACAGTGGTATTTACCAACGTCCTCACTAGGTAGAATGCAGCACAAGGCAAAGTTTTTTAGGCTCGGGCAAAAATTCCCCATATCCTCGTATACACGGGGTCGGGTCTGTCTACCTCCCCGGACAAGACTCTGGACTTCGGCATAGCCTCGTCTGGGTTCCTCTCTGCCCGAAGACGAAAAGTTCGATAAGAATGGCGTCCCGCACACGGCCAGCTCATGCTGCCGACGGCGAGCGATCTGTAGCTGTAGTTTGTAAAGTGGGTACCCTATATACCACCCGGCGTGTTCAGTATGACAGACAAACCAAACCCGCCCAATGAGAGGGTAAACTATCCGGCAAAGTTCGAAAATAACCGAAAAAAGGATTAGTACACCCGAGACAGGTTTGCCAGTACGACAAAGGAAAATGCTCGATCACAACTGAATTTAGCACCACCGCAAAGGGGCCCAAAGCTTAAAGGCAAAAAGTGGTCTACTTAACCGGGCAACCAAATTCCAGTCAGAGCATTAGAAGTAGTAAAAAAGCATGAACAGCTCTAAAAAGACTCTGCCCCCAAACTGTTTACTGGCAGAATTTGATTTTTTTATACTCTGCCATTTTGTGTGGCATTGAGCACTTTTCTGCCTGTAAGCAGTTTTGGGGCAGATTCTTTTGAGAGTTGCAAATACTTTTTTTTACTATATATATATATATATATATATATATATATATATAACAAACAAATTTTATTAAAAAAAACCGACATGATCTGTTTGTTTAATTTTTTATTGTAATTTTTCTAATTTTTGATAAAGGTTTCGAATATTGCGCTCAAAACTGTTGATAATCTGTTCGAAATTAATGTATTCTTGTTTTGTTCAAGAACTTTTGACTATTTCAGTCATTTTCAAGAATATACACAGAGAATGAGAAAAAGAGGGGGAGTAAATATTCACGTATGTTCCTTTTATTATAAAAATGTGATGGCAAAAAATAGGCTTTATATATATATATATATATATATATGTGTGTGTGTGTGTGTGTGTGTCTTTATTTAGTTGACATTTAGCAGCACTATAAAGTTTTTTTAGGAAGTCACAAAATTTTGAGTTGTTCCGGCAAATTCTTTAAACATTGAATATTCAACACACTATTCAACGCAGTATTGAGTATCCAGCAATGATGTGGGGGGATAAAAAATTGTGTGGTTTCTAAAAAACATTAACATGCTCCACACAACATGTCAACTAAATAAAACCATAAAAAACTATATATCGTAAAGTATATTTTTGGTATCACTTTTCGTATATATATATATATCTATATATATGTTACATTAGAACATGCACACATCGACCGCATGTTCTAATGTAACACACTGCATAAGATAAATAAATATTCGAGGGTCGACTTTGTGTATTGAGCACTGTTTTTAAATTAATGTTCCTAAACGCTGTAATCTTGCTCGTTCTTTACTTTAATATATATATATATATATATATATATATATATATATATATATATATATATATATATATATATAATATAATATTAGTAAGCAAATATACACATACATATGCAATTATGTATCTAAAATATATAAATATATATACATACATACATACATACATACACATACATATATATTTGTATAGAAAATAATTCCAAGAGGATAGAATCCAGGTAGAACTCAATGTCCGGGACAGAGTAAGGATATAATAAAAAGGCTTAAACACTAATATTCCACGGTCATAATCATGAGAGAAGGAGAGAAAAGAAAAGAAAAAGGGAGGAACTATATATATATATATATATATATATATATATATATATATATATATATATATATATATATATATATATACACTTTAAAAAGTGTGTGTATATAAATGTGCATATATTTCACTATGTGCGTGCGTGCTTGTGTGAGTGCGCATAAAAAGGTGAATTAATGTCAGTTGGCTGACATGGCCGAATTTGGATCTGTAATTTTCACCGTATACATTTTTATCTGTGGGATTAATATTGACTAGAGCATTAAGGGCACTGACAAAAATAAGGAGTACGTTGGAAAACATATTCGTTCGGCCAAACAAACACGTTTTTTTTTTCATTAGGCTACGGACATCTTAATCTATTTACCTACCTACACGCACATACGCGGATGAATGAGCACACACGAATGCACACACATGCACATTATAAGGGACTACATTTTGAGCATTTTCTTTCTAATGATTGGGTCTTTCCAGACATTGTTTCACACGGTGGTACATTTTCATTCACATATTTTACATATGTCTTCAGTATATATATATATATATATAGATGTATGTATGTGTATATGCAAATATATATATATATATATATATATATATATATATAAATATCTGTCTTTCATGGTCCTTCTGAAGTTTCCGCCAACATAGACAAGAGGGAACAAGAGAGAAAATTGTTTTCTTTTCTTCCTTTTGTTTGCTCCAGGTTTTTCTTTGTTTCCTGACGCCTAAAAACAAACAAGGCCCACATCTAGAGTGTTATATAATTGCAGCCATTTAAATTCTTGAGCTAGAAAAACAACCATTTAGTGAAAAACGGGACAGAGAATCGCGAGAGTTCAAGGCGTTGCTACCGAATCAGTCATAAAAAAAACAGCGAGACAAGGATACAAAAAAAAAAAAAAATTACAATGGAATTGTCGTCTGCTATCGTTATGGCTGCCTGTCTCGATTTGAAAAAAGAATGGATAGGTTTTGTTGGTGATGATGGTGGTGTCATTGTTCTTAATTCTTTCTTTTTTTTGTTGTTGTTGTTCTTTTTTCTCGTGTACAATTAATTCTTTCTCTTTATTTTTTTTTCTCTTCCAGACAATTCCCTACGCATATCAAAAGCTGAAAAAGGCTGAGAAATGCGTAAGTTGCAAACATACAGGTATTGATGCCAGCAGACGGAAAATGACGATCATTTACGGCAGCACTTACTTTACATCTAATCTGATTACACAGCTTTGAAATAAAATTGAAGCAAGCATATAAATAGTTGTTCTAACCTAATTTTTGGGTGCTGATTTCAGAAGTGAAATCCGTTTTTACTCATCACCTCTAGTTTTTTAGATATACATGTAAGTAAGCGTATACATGTACATGCATTCAAGGCTGCTAGATGTGTCCTATTTAGGACATTGTGTTCTTTTCAAAAAATTAAATTTTAGGAATTGTGTTCTTTTTTCTAAATATATATATATATATATATATATATATATATATATATATATATATATATTGGCCGCCTTTGGTGGCCTACGCTCGGCCTGCCGGCGAAATTTTATTGCGGCCAAATTAAATTCTCTTCAAATTCGAATGCTAGGTACGCATGAGCGTATCTATACATATAACCAACGTTTATTTTGTTTTTGCAGGTTTTTGTCGCTTCATGCCCAATGGTTACTGGCACTTCAAAACACCGAGAATGCGTGAACAATGCAAATTCATTCTGTTATATGTGTGGGGATTTCACGACAGTTGCACAGTGACGAAGAATTACTCCCCTCCTGGGAACTGCTTGCTTTCATTATTTTGACTGTAAAATTGGCAATCAGGGCATATTCTGGACCCACACATATCTTGTAAGCCCTGTTATAATAGATTAATTGCATGATTTCATAAGAAGAAAGCAGCCTTCAACTTTGCTGTCCTGATGGTCTGGAAAGAGCCATGAAGTCATGCAGATAGATGATAGTTATTTTTCTAGTCTAACAAATATAACAAATATATATATATATACTATATATATATATATATATATATATATTTATATATATATATATATAATTAACTGATTTAAAATATGTTTTTTTCGCTACAAAGTATTAACCATGTTTCAAAAATGGTAGTTGAAAACTTCGAATTTAATTTTGTAATTAAACTAAAACCATTAGTTCCATTTCATCCTCAAACGAATTTTGGAGTAACTTATTTTTTAAAAATTTACTGACTTTTAAAGGCACAGAAAAATTCATAATTCATTGTTCCCAACGATACAGGGAAATCCAATCATCCAGACAAGGGATGGTAGCGTGTTTATTTTTATTAACTTTTGTTGTATCAGTTATTAGTTACGTTGGAAAAAAAGGGGTTATGTTTAGGTAGGGGTAGGGATGTATTTTTCAACGAATTCTGACATCCGTTAAATGCATGTCGTCTGGATTTTTTTTTAATTTATTGATAACGGCAAAAGAATTCTTACGGCATTTTTTCTACTTGTATACTTAAAGATTTTTTAGGGATGTTTAGGTCATAATACGTTTTATTTAGCTACAATTATAAATATTTTCACTTTTAATTTTCAAAAGACTATATTTCTTTTTAAAACAAATAAATGTACTAGAATTACTTACAGTATATAAAATTATTTTTTCTTATCAAGTATAAGTATGTATATTACCAGGTCACATTTTTTTTAATTTTAGGGAAAATTTATGACAATGACGAAAAAAATAGCTAATTCATTTCTCTGGTTCAGTAAACCGTTATTTTTTATATTTTTTTATAAACTTAATGCTCTGTAAATTTACATTGAGCACTATTTTTGTAAAAATAAAAATACCAATAAGAACACCGGATTATATATCTTATTGTTCTTTCTTTTTATATATATATATATATATATATATATATATATATATATATATATATATATATATATAATTATATATTAGCATTAATATTAATTAAAAGCTCTGCCATTCCTTATGGTATTGAGCACTTTTATGCTTTTTAAATAAAAAGAAAATGTCTTAACCTTCTCTTAGCTATGACACCTGTTCCGCACTCATATGACCTACCCCTCCCTATACCAGCACATAAAGATCTTATTCCTTCATTGTATGAAGAATTGTCTTCAGAGGAGAATTCTGCCAAGTCGGTCATTCTTGAATACAATATCTCTCTTTATTCAAGAGCAAGTAGCAGTGAGCACTTGGATCCCGCTGGAAGTGGCAGTGATCCCCATTGGATCACACAGGAAGTGGCAGTGATCCCCATTGGATCATGCAGGAAGTGGCAGTGATCCCCATTGGATCACGCAGGAAGTGGCAGTGATCCCTATTGGATCATGCAGGAAGACCTGAGTGAACTTGCCTGTGATTCGTACATATCTAAGCAGCAGTCAGAACTTCTGGCATCCCGGTTTAAGCAGTGGAACCTGTAAGAATTTAAGGATCACCAGTTTCAGTACACAGTACAAGGACTTCACCTAATTCTTCAACATGGAAAACAAGATGTGCTACGGCACAAATGTCTGGCTCGTTCATCTTCCTTAACTTCCCACACAATCCCCCAGATTGACATCTTTTCCTAGACTCTTCCAAGCAAACACTGAAGGCTATGTTCCTGCACAATAGGAATAAATACCCCAGGATTCCCACTCAGTACATTTGAAGAAGTCATATAATATGGAGCTCCTTTTGGAATCTGTCAAGTACAAGCAGTGCCAGTAGAGTCTCTGTGGGGATCTCAAAGTCATTGGGCACCTTATGTATATGTAAACGAGCTTCACAAATACCTTTAATGTCCCTGAGACAGTTGGACTTTGTCCAGGTACTCCAAAAAGGACTGGGTGTCTAGGAGCACTTTCGTTCCTCGTTATCAAAATATTCTCTGTTGACATAAATAAGGCACTTCTTCCTCCTCTTTATATCAAGCTTGGCCTAATGAAGAATTTCGTGAAGGCTCTGAACTAAAATGGTATTACATTCCAAAATATGTACACTATTCCCAGCTCTCAGTCCTGCTAAGCTCAAGGAGAATATCTTCGTCGGTCTTCAGATCCGAGAAGCGTCGAAAGATAAGGTAGTTGAGGAATTTCTTACCTTAAATGAACTGGGAGCATGAGAAGCATTTAAGTCAGTCTGCCATGGCATCCTTGGTAACAAACGGGTGCTAGATCACCAAGAGTCTAAGAGGATAAGGAATGCCGAATGTAACTGTTATATAGGAATAAAGTGTCCTAGATCGCCAGCAAATACAGGCGATCCCACTATTAAATTAAGTGGACCACGTGACCATAGAGGAAACTCATATATGGAAGTCTTGTGATGTCTAATTGATCTGCATTTCTACTCTACCACTTGGGCCCCCTCGGCGTGGTATAATGGTTAGCCAGCTTGTCTCGCTGAAACAGTTACTACTGAATAATGAGTTCGATTCTCACTTGGTGCCCCATACTTTCGGCCTAGCGTCACATCTAAGCTACGCTTGGAAAATCACTATACAATTCTATTCACTATACTATTTCTCTGTTAGGATCACTATTCGGTGGTTACTATTCGAGCTAGTATTATCGAGCAAGTACTATTAGTGCGAGTGATATTAGAAGGCGTCTGATACCAGTAGTGTTCAACTGCATACCATAGTTATATCTGCAATTACAAAGTCTCTACTACAACGAGCATTACGAAAGTGACAACGAGTATTCGTTGGCATTACAAAAGTGGCAACGAGTGTTCGATGACATCACAAAAGTAACTCAAATTTTACTTTCTCTACTCCCACATTTAAGTTCTTTCCTCTGAACCTCAGAGCAGTGAGTGATGAGTACGGAAAAAGGTTACACCAAGATATTATTATGATGGAAAGAAATTACCAAGGCATGTGGAATTCAAGCATGATGAAGCGTTTCTGCGGGATGCTCTTGCGCAACATGCCGGGGGCAAAGTACATGAGATTGTCCCAAAAAATGACTCTGCAGTGTATGTATGGGAGTATCGAAGTCATTTAGTTCCATCAATAGTCTGTGTCTATACTGTTTTTTTCTGCAATATGATTTTATAAAAGATAAAATAAACACTAATAATTTGAATTTATATGCAATGAAATAAATGTATAATAGTTGAAAGAAAAAACTACAGGTGATTGAGAAAAACAGTTCATAAATTTGAAATCACTATATCAAAATTAGTAAAAAAATACAAAAACAAAACAGTGTTTTATAAACCGGTGTTATTTATAAATTCGTGTCAGATATAAAATATGTCCAGTCTAATTACCAAAAAAATGGGAACTTTTTAACAATCCAATAAAACCAAGAGTGATAGAAGAAAAATATTTTATTTATAGTAATTGAAACCTTAAAACATGCCATTTAAGAAACAATGATGGAATTTTCATTTTTTTTAAATTACGTCCTGTAGATGGCGTCCTCCTGTACGAATGCATTTATGAAATCTGCTGTTGAGATTCCTCATTGAGTGTTGCAACATCTCAGCTGGGATACTGTAAATTTCATCTTGAATTCTAAATGGCGAAATGTTTACTTGCTCAAGGTCACTGTCTCGCAGTATTGCCACTTGCTCATGTCTGGCAATACGCACTTCAAAGTTTCCCGTTTTTTGGGGTCACCATATATCTCACTCTGCAATTATATTTCATTTCATTTTTATGTGGCTGCACATTTTCTCTGAATTTTGGTTTCTTATATAGGGCCGTGTCCCTTCAAAAGGTGGTCAATCTCTCCCCAACTTCCTATCCTTCGTAACTCTAAGAAATTTGCCTCCTCTTATCATCACACCAAGCCCATTTTCTGGCATCCATTTACACAAGCTTTTCGGTAATTTGTTGTTTCCCTTTGCCTCTCTTGCCTTCAATATTTCCTGTGAATGTCAAATTCTCCAAACCTTCTTCTCTCATAATGTGTCTCAAAAATTTCAACTGGTTTCTTTTGATTCTAGTTTCCTTTTTGTTCCCATTTTCATTAAAACGTCCTCGTTGCTCACATCTTCTGTCCATAGTATTCTCAGTATCCTTCTGTAGAAATGTCAACTGTATCTCTCTAATTCTCAGTAAAAGTGTTCATTTTGTTCCCATTTTCATTAAAACGTCCTCGTTGCTCACATGTTTTATTCATATCATTCTCAGTATTCATCTGTAGTACCACATCTTTTTTTTTCTTCAAGTTGCTGATTCATTTGTGAGGAAATTGCCCAACATTTACTGCCATATAAGATGATTGATATTACATACCAGTTAAACACACTCAGTCTGTCCTCATCATATCCTTTTCTTTTCATGTTCTGCCATCCATTTACACAAGCTCGTGAGGTTTCCCATTGCTACTCATCTTCAATATTTCCTGTGAGTGTCCAATTTTCCCAGCCCTTTTCTCCTCATGTGCCAAAAACTTCAAGTTTCTTTTGTATCCTAAGCAGAAGTGTCCTTTTTCATTCCCATTTTCTTTAAAGCGTCCACCTTGTTCATTTGTTCCGTCCATAGTATTCTCAGTATCTTTCTCTAGAAATATCAACTGCGTCTTTCTGATTCTAGGTAAAAGTCTTCATTTCCTTCCCATTTTCCCTAAAACGTCCTCGTTGCTTACATGATCCGTTCATGGCATAAATACTTTAGGACATTATCCTCACGACACAAAAATTCCGCTCAGATAGGTTCCATAAACGACGGTGTCGTAAATACTTTATAGACAATGTTATTGTTAAGATGATTTCAAATCTATTCGTGTCAAAACAGAACTTAAGGTAAAATACACAAAGTAGCAAGATGTATCGACATAACTGGGGTTTCTGTAGAAGTTTAGTTGTTCAAATTTGTAAAAGGTTTTATCGAATTCCCCAACCCCTAAAAATATATCTATTAGCTTCTTCGCACAGCGAAACTAACATGCTAGCTATCTTTCTAGGCCAAGCACTTTTAGAGGAGTCCCCCTCATTATATATATATATATATATATATATATATATATATATAAGTTTTGTATTTTGTATATATAAACTTTTGTATATATATATATATATATATATATATATATATATATATATATATATATATATATATTATATATAAATAAAGTATAATATTTTAAAAAAGAAAATCCACATTACAACCAAAAAAAAACGTTTGCGGCACCTCTTTCTTTTTAATATACACACTTTTCTCTCGTTGGAATCACTATAACCTCTTTCTTTATATATATATATATATATATATATATATATATATATATATATATATATATATATATATATATATACAAAAATTTATATATATTGAAAAATAAAATATATATATATATTGAACAATAAAAAATATTAAAAAATTAAAATCTTCAGACACACTGGGTTGTATATTAATATTCTTTCGTTTTTATCATTATTTCATTTAGATTCCTCGACTAGTTTCGGCCAACATGGCCATCGTCGGGAGAGAAAAAATTCTTCTTGCTGGTAGCAGTGACCTACAGAAATGAATGTCTTGAAGGAGAAAATGAACTTTTGTCTGTAGTTTTCATATGTTTTTTATGGTGGTGGGTTAACATGAATTTTGGTCAGGCCTTGTGTTGATCAGTCACTTTTGAGTTGTTATTTAAGATAAGAGCTGGATGGATTCATGCTGCCCTGTATATATGTACATAATATATATCAATAAAAAAGAGGATATTGAAGTTAACACCCAGATGCAACAGTTTGTTTCATGCTAAACTCAATCCTCAGGCTTGACTGTTGTCTATGTCGATTCTATCTGTTGACTTCAATATTCTCATTTATATTTACATACATATATATATATATATATATATATATATATATATATATATATATAATTCTGTATGTATAAGGCTTAATGCATGAAAAAGAAAGTCAAATTGCAGTGCTGTATTCATACTATTCACACAAAAAAAACACGCGCACACATACCTACATGTATACAAAGCGTGCTGAATTGTTCCTGTAAGACTGACTTCCCCAAAGCTTCTTGGTCAGGCTGAGAACATTTCTTCTCAT
>CAHIKZ030004467.1:1397500-1417500 GCA_903632075.3 Acanthosepion pharaonis | reverse complement strand
TATTTTCCAAACACTGTGTTCATGGCCAAACAAAATTTCTAAATAATTATATTGTATATACTACAACATGTCTAACAAGAAGGCTGAAGCTTCAACTATCTGACCATAGCCATCCTTAACATACTCGTTGACAATACAAATATAGTAACCTCATCCACACGTAAAAAAGGCCAAAATAATGGCAGCATTATTAATAATAAAAAAAGAAGAAAGCCAACACTCAATGACATCAACTATGAACACGGCCACAATGTACTGACCGTGTTTGGAATATAAAACATTTATTTAACTCTAGGTACATACATAAAAAAATCCGTACATTCAGTTAAATGTCAAAATAAAATAATTCTTGATAATGGCTAAAAGTATAGCTGAACGCATCCGGACATACAGAACATTCGGATAATTTCTATATAATTTATGTCCAGGAAAAAAAAAATTAAGAATAATATATATATATATATATATATATATATATATATATATATATAGAGAGAGAGAGAGAGAGAGAGAGATAACTCTTTATTTGAGATTATGGTTTATAAACATGCATGTGTGCATACAGAACATCTATAAATATATTTTTTACATAAAAAATATAGATTGTTTGCTAGTTTATATCTATTTATATTGAATATGTGACATATATGTGTGTGTGTTTGCATGTGTATATAAGTGCATGTGTGTGTATGCCTATGCATGTGTGTATGTGCATGCATGTTGTTTGTTTCTGTGTGTATGCGAGTGTATAACATTATAACACGCCTAGGCTTAATGGGAACCACACAATTTTCAAATCATATCTGATAGAATCACACTTAAATTGTGAGATAGGCTAACCCAGAAATGTTTATTGACATAGTCACAAGTGAATAGTTCTTTATTACATCATTAAAATTCAGTTGACAGTTTGATCATATATTCAAATGGATTTTTATCTGGCAAAATGATAAATAAATAAATAAATAAAATAAAAGTAAGGTCAGCCAAGAAAATATTATGGCAGCTTCCTTTCTAGTCTATTTTGTTTGCCCTCCTCTACTTCCTTTGTATATTATTAAAAATAAAAAAGCAGAACTTTACAGAAACAGTAAAATAAATAAAGTAAAACGACTTTAAAAATTTTCTTGCGGTGTTTTTTTAATTTTTTTCCTACTATACATTTTAAACCCAGATGTAAGAATATTTTCATAGCAACTGCTCTCTGGTGGCCCGGACTGCATGAATTTAAGCGTGCCACTAGATTGGCATTTAGGTCCCACCCTTTTACTATTGAAATAGTTAAATGCAACCGCCACTTGGACTCTAACAGTTTCTTTTCTCGCACTTCCCGACCGTGGAACTTCCTTACGTTTCTTTGCTTACTTGATTACTACAATCTTCAAATATTTAAACGCAACATCAATCGCCATCATCTATCTTCTTGAATCCCGTTCATCTTTTACCGTTTCCTCAATCCACCTTATACCCGGTCTTTTCTCTCACTTTCACACGCTGTAACCTCCTGCGTACTTGTGGCATTCCCGCCTTACTTTGGGGTGAAATGATTAAAAAAAAAGAAAAAAAAAAGAAGTATTTTCTATCAGGCTTGAAATGCTTTCTAACCTTTTCTGTTACATTCTAGAAATTAAAAAAAAACACTGTCAAACGTTACCTTCACCAGGAAAAAGAAAAAAAGACGTAACTTGTAAAAAATGTAGAGGAAATGTATACAACACTTAGCTTTCCTTTCCATCAAACACAAAAAAAAAATACATAAACATGAAACTAGTATCAAATCCTTATTGCACTCATATTTGGATAGGAAGCTGTAAACATATATCTTAGGACAGACATAGTGAAAAGCGGGAGTCAACAATGGCGGGGTAAATATACTTACTTCAGCTTAGGTGTCTTACCAAGTGATACTTACCAATGCTGTATAAGAAACCCTGAAAACTGAACTTGCTTATCTTCTTCTATGCAGTGCATCCCTTCAGGACGTAGGCGATCATGGCTCTCTACTACTTCTTATCGCTTGTGACTCTCGCTAGTTTAGGCTCTCGCTCCCTGTTCTGCCATCCATTCACACAAGCTTTTCATTTTTCCAAGCCCTCCTTCCTCATTACGTGTCCAAGGAATTTCAGCCATCTTTTCCTGATTCTGACTAGAAGACTTTTCTCTGATGACATTTTCTTTAAGACTAACTTTTCGCTTATTTTATCTGTCTGTGGAATTCTCAGAATCCTTCTGTAGAACCCCATTTCTGCTGCATCTAGTTTTCTTGTCATCCGTGGGGAAATTGTCCAGAATTCAGTCGCATATAAAAGGAGAGATGATACATTCATGTTCTAAACTATCCACTATTATTTGCTATTGAAACGAAGGCCAATAATTCTGTTAATCCAAATAAAATTAAAGTCACCCTATCTTTAACTTAGAGCAGTTTTTCTATTAATCATATGTTTGTATCTCAATTTCTCGGATTATATATTTATCATCATTTGCATTTATTTACATTCAAACGGATATCCTCAACCTTATCGTTAATGTTAATGATTAAAAATGGCTCCAACGTCTCAGAATCACCTACAAAATCGAGACATTAATCTAAGAACACGAGTCATGTGATTAAATCACCTTGTCAGATCAAGACTTTTATGTGTCTAAACTGTCAGCTGTATACAATCACTTTCTTTTTCTTCTTCAAAGTTGATCTCAATGAGGGTCATAGAACGCCATTGTTAACTCCCCAATCCTTTCATTAGTTGAATGCGCTTTGCCAGGGTTACATACGGTTTTGAATTCAAAGTTTTCATTCTCCTAGACCGGTTACCAACCAAGGCTATAGGACCCAGTCTATCCTGCTGGGTGTAGAAGAGATGGATTCATACCTTTCTCAAGGGTATTTACATGAATCACTAATTGGCTATGGTTAAATATAATTGTCGTACATGCCCGACAAACAGAATTGCTAAAGTTTTTTTTTTTTTATTGTCTAGTTATGCTTACTTTTAACCCATACTTTAAACATGATGTTACATCACAACAAATTTAATCACATTTGTACTCTGTCAAGCTTACTCATTGCATCCAAAAACAATTAAAAATGTTAAAGAAATAACAAGTATTTGTTGAAACTTTAGAGAACAAAAAATGCATTCAAGGGAGATAAACAGAAAGATAAATTAATGACTTAAGAACCTTCCTTGAATTTACATTTTCTTTCAGGAACTATCCAAGAGCATTATCTATAATAAAGTTCGCAATGGAATAAATATTTCTGTCTCATTTTATTCACTCCCTTGTTTGTCTCTTTTGCTGAACCAATACAACATTTGTAGTTTTAGTTTCTCAACACAACGACGACTCGTTTTCAATTTCAAACAGCAGCCCCAAACTAAATACAACAATATATATATATATATATATATATATATATATATATATATATATATATATAGCGTGCGATGGACAAATTGTTGCCATTTTATATTTCGATGCATTCGCGTTGGTTGTTTTTGATTTTGTAGATTGTACAGTATAGTAGGGTCAGTTGGGCACCGTCTGTGAAAAAAGAGAACCATGACGCAATTCACTCGGTCAGAAATTTGGAAGCATTATGCTCTACTACTTGCCATTCATGCCAGAATCTCAAATACGAACATTTCAGAATGTTTTTGTGTCAATCTGAAGCCAATGCAGGGGATTCAGATTCAGTGCAGGGTTACATGATGATTACAAAAGTACGGTAGATCGGAAAACTCACTCTGATCGTTCTGATAAGAAAAGAACTCCCGAATTTGTTTATGAGAGCCTCAGTCAAAACACGGAGGCTCACATCAAGTGCCTTGAGAAGGTAGTGCTGCCCTGGACAAAGAGGGTGATAGATGGAAGACTCTATATCTGGCAACAGGATTCTGCACCATTCCACATAAGCAGGAGAACCCAGTCAGACAATTTCTGTGACCACATGACCCCTTACATCTAGCGACCTAACTCCCCAGTCTGCACCCACCTTGATTATTATGTGTGGGACGCAGTTGAATGAGGGCCCAGCAAAACTACTTAAAACACCAAAGATGAACTGAAGGCAAGGATTATGGCAGCATTCATCAACAAAGAGATCGTACAGAAGATTTGCAGGAGATTCCGAAGTTGTCTGGAGGCGGTGGTTGAAGTCAATGGCGATTTTACTGAATAAATTTCCTTTTTAGTATTTCAAGATATTTTTGTGTAATTTTTGTAAATATATCTGTTAAAATAAGTGGCCAATCTTATTTTCATTTTTTGAGTCATTTAGACGATAATTTTTCCATCACACCTCATATATATATATATATATATATATATATATATATATATATATATATATATACGCGAACAGCACAATGCTTTCTAAGTATATCTGGGAAATTAAAAACAAAACGCACTCCTCCCCAAAAATATCTTGGAAAATAAGGAAAAGATCATCAGTCTACAACAACCAATCAAAAATTTACAAACTTTGCTTGGAGGAAAAAATAGCGACCATTACCTTCCCAGACCAAATTATTAAATAAATCATCCGAGCTCATCTCAAAATGCAGACATGAAAACAAATTTTTACTACGTTACTTAAAAATCGAAAACTGAGAAAAATAAAAAAAATAAATAAAATAAAATAAATAAATAAACAAAATGACAATAAATCTAAATGAAATAAATTAACCCAAACAAATTACCAAATCACACCCGTTAGAATAGACGAAATAGAATAAATAAATAAAAAATAAAAAACAAAATCAATGAATCTAAATAAATAGAGTAAATAATAAACAAACCAAAAATCGGACGAAAAATATAGCTATAACTGTTATATAACGATAAAACGTTACTTAAAAATCGAAAACCCAAAAGAGTAAATAAAAATATACATAAATAATAAAAAACAAATAATAAATAATAAAAAAAGTAAAATAAATTATCGAAATTAATCCAAATAAATAAACAAACCAACAAAACGATCCCGATAATTAACCGTTAGAAAAAACAAGTAAAGATAATCAATCCAAATAAATAAATGAAGTTATAAACAAATTAAAAAACTGCTCCCGCCACAATAATAGTTAGAATAAACCACAGCAATCAACACCAAAATTGAATAAATAGCTTTAATTGTCTTCCCAAACAAAAAAATCTATTAAATAAGCGATATAAACAAATTTTTACTATGTTAATAAAACACCGATTAAAATAAAAATAAATATATAGGATAAGAAAAAATAAAAATAAAAAATAAAATAAAATAAAAACAAGCAAAATAATTTAACCCCCAAAAATAAATAAACAAATAAACGGCTTCCGGCAAAATAACCGCTAAAATAACCTGTACATATAAATAGCAGAAAAAAAACAACACTCGTGGCCTGCCGATTGCGTCTAGCATGAAACAGCATGTCACCTCTAAGTGTTGACTTCAATGTACACTTTTATATTAATATATATATATATATATATATATATATATATATATATATAATCATAACCCTTTGTCTTCTAAATTCCTGTTCTTGTATTGTTCTCTCTTCTTAATAATGTTTTTTCTCTTCTTTCACACTCATTAATCACTTGCATCTTAGTGGTTTTATTGCCTTGCTTGGAGTAACATGATTAAGATATATATATATATATAAATGTATATAAATATAAATTTATGATAGGATAAGCAACGAATAGGTAACATTTATAAATTTAACGTTTCACATTCATTTGCGTGTCATCAGAAATATAGAGGGAAAAGGATAATTCTGGTATTTTTTTGTGTTGTTCGTTTTTCTTTGCTGAAGTAGACTGCATTTTTCTTAATAGATAAAAAAATAAAAAGTAACTGAACTTTATTTTCTCTTCCATATTTAATTTCTGATGAAGCGTAAATAAAAGTGAAACATGTTTTCTATTTGTTCCTCATCCTATAATTCTGTCAGATTCTAATCCATATTTAATCCCAATTCATATATATATATATATATATGTGTGTGTGTGTGTGTGTGAGTGTGTGTGTGTGTGTGGCTAAACGTCTGATTGCTTCAAACCAGGATCGAAAACTGACCGATTTGCGACATCAGTCAGAGATCCTAACTCTAGGCTATCGTCACACAGCAGAGAGAAGAGAAAATTTTTACGTTTTCTATACGAAATATGCCAGTGGCCCAAAGAGTTCAAGCCAGTTGAAGGGCAATGCCTTAATAGCAGTAGGATTCACTGTTTGTAAAATTACCCTTTTCTCAAGACAGCGCAATCGGATTTTCCGGGATATATATATATATATATATATATATATATATATATATATATATATATATATATAGCTTTCCGTAAACTCACCACCCATTCCTACATAAGTTCTTACACTTAGTGTTAGGGGACCGTACCCATAATAACATAATGGACCATTCCATACGTAATAAATACTGCGCCTCAAAAGGAAGCAGGGAGTTCCGTCTGTAGTCTGGAGTTCAGCCTGAAGTCTGGAGTGAAGTCCGTCAGGAGTCTGTCAGAGCGAGCGAGTCAGTTAGTCGAGTCAGAGGCAGTCCGAAACAGAGTCGCGTTCAGACGATTACTACTAAACCTGATTGTTCTAACTAACACTTTCTACTTCTCTGTATATATTCCTGCTTGTAATATATCTGTGTTATTCCATATCCGTGTTCGAGTTCTTCTTTATTGGTTCTACCTTGGACTATCACCGTGGTACAAGGAACCGGACCATAACATTTAGCGATCCACCTCTCTTTCTCATCCATCTAGAAATATGATATGTGATCTCTCGCCCTCTCTTTCTGTCTCTTTTGGCATGTATAACAGTCGCTGAACGCAAAGACAATTAAGTCAGACTGACGACAACAACAAGTGGTGAAAACCAAAGCTAAAAATAGATTCTCATACACATAGTGAATCACGTGACTAGATACGAACAATCGAGTGCGAAAGATCAACAGAATTCAGTTGGGTAACGAATCTCGAAGGAAACGGAGTGTATATTAAATTCTCATGTGAATTGACTTTCCGAATTGAAGAGAAGGTATGACGACCCCAGCTCACATGAAACTCCAACACAGAATTAAACGGACACGAGTCTTTCGTGGATAATTCCACTTTCAGTTATTACAGTCCAGCAAGAGAGATCGCACGACAAGAGACGAACTCCATTTTAACTTAACACTATGCAGCTTTCATGCATAGGTGAATGGCGAAACGTGACTGTCGCCTAAGAAACGCATATGTGATATAATCAAATGAACGAAAGATCCGAAACATGAATTTTTCACCGCTAAACCTGTGTCTTTTACAGCATCGAATCTTCATCACCAAATGTACAATTTCTGCACTGCCGAAGCTGAATGACCGGATAATCAACGCAACGTTTAAGAAGAATAGATCAAAGGACACCACTACTTGAGGCAACGAATTGGTTTGAAAAATATGCATCTTTCAACACAGAAATGTATAGAACACATCTTACCACGCATTATTATATCTAAATATTTTTATGTATTGTCTAGTTGTAATTAAATCGTGTTAATTTGGATATTGGTGTTTATTGTTGGTCATTGTTGGTTATCGTTCCGAAATCATATATTTGACCCTGTCCTCAGTCCATCCACTGTGACTTAGTCCACCTTGGCGACGAGCTGTCTTTTTGTCTTTTCTTTTAAATATATATATATATATATATATATATATATATATATATATATATATATATATATATATATATATATGGTGGAGTCTTCTGTCATATTCGACATATCAGGGCCAAGCAGCTCAGTTCAAAGGAACGGACAGCCAGACACCTACACATTATGCTTTGTGCAGAACCAACTACACTTTTGAAGGACCGAATACAGCGACCTGGTGCCACATAGAATGTCTATTCTTTTTAATAAATCTTGTTTGGAATGAAATTGAAGCCTACCTCTCTTTCCATATATACAAGTTTATATATATATATGTATGTATGTATGTATGTATGTATGTATGTATGTATATGCATAAATTTAAGATTTAAAATGAAGTAGATATTTTCATATAGTGCTCAATAAAAAAAAATAAACCATTGATTATTTTATTTTTATATATACGAAAGAATTAATTAACTGCAATTTTACCCGACTCCGAAGTTTCGTGGTAATATGTCCATTTTTCGATGGGTTAATCGGTATATTAAATATTTCCAATTGAAAATAAAACGGATATTCATTAAAATTGTAAAAATTTAATATAGGGATTAACCACTTGAAAAGTGGATATATTACAACGAAACTTCGAAGTCGGGTAAAATCACAGTTAAGTAATTCTTTTGTATATATAAAAAATAATCTCATATATATATATATATATATATATATATATATATATATATATACGTATGTGAAAACGTTTTAATATTGACAAAAACCGGGGAGATTATCCCGGTGGCGGGGTGGGGCGCATTGGCCATCAAAATCGGGTACAATTGAGTTTCATCTTTATGTAATCCATTTATATACTGTATCAGAAATGTATTGAGCTCTCTTTTGTGGATCAGTTTTAATGTTTTATATTATTAGGATCTACTTGGATTACCCACGGATTTTTACCTATATATATATATATATATATATATATATATATATATATATATATATATATATATATATATATATAAATTAATTAATTGATTTAAAATATGGTTTTTTCCGCTACACAGTTCTAACCATGTTACAAAAAATAGAAGCTAAAAAGCCCCGAATTTAATTTTGCAATTAAATTAAAAGCATTAGCTCCATTTCATCTTCAAGCGAATTTTCATGTATCATTATATTTTTGTAACACATACACACACATATATATGTGTGTGTTTGTGTGTGTGTATGTATATATGTTTGTGGGTATACTAAAGAATCTAATAACCCAGGACATGAGAGTGGCTGAGTATATTTATCCAACATGACATTACCTATTGGTGTTATTACTATGTAGAAATTTGAGTAAGGAAAAGTTTTAAAATTCGTGCTTTAGGAGAACAAGAAATGATTAAAAAAAAGACACTATCCTGGACTCTGGTGGTTAATCAATGAACACGCAAATGTCGAGGTCTTAAAGAAGACAATCCTTCATCAGATTGTAACAATTGGTGCTACAGAATCACAAAGAAAGAACAACGCCAGTAACAACTAGAATATATATCGCATGTAATTAGAAGGATAAATAATGATAGAATTCAAGATGTTAAACCTTCCACATTACCTTAAACAAAAGTTTAAGAAGAAAACTCCAATCGATACTAAAAAGCCTAATAAAAGTTGTTGGCCTGGAGAAGCCTATTTTCCTGAAAAACAGTCTTACGATATTTCATAAATTTCAAACAGTAATGCTTTAAATAAATTTTATTTATGATATTAATGCTATAAATTTCAATGAATTTTCAATTTTCCTGTATGGAAACTACTATTCTCGCTATTATCAGTATCAGACACTGATAAAATCTGTAGTTATTTCTAAAATTACTTTGCTAATTAGATCTCAGTAAACATATTGTCGTAATATGAGTTCGCATAAAAACTACCAGTTCCAGAAAGTACAAATCTGATATTTTTTTTCATAAGAAATTGGAATCAATTTTAAGGAAGTGATATTCAAACCCAAACCGATGTTCCAGATAAATTTCACATGCCTTGAGATATTGTATATAAGCTTCTATTTAATAAACAAATTCATCATAATATTCATAATCTCTTCAGTTAGAAAAAATTACCTTTGAATTGATGAAAGTGAATCCATTTGGCTAACAAAATGAATTTGTTCAGCTTTACTTGTTCCTTGTTTGAGGTTTTATTGGCCAAGTTTTCCAATATCTGTGCTATAATTTTCTTGGCCAAAAGCCTATCTAAAATCAAATCTATTATTTTGCAAGGGAAGGTGATTTTGATGCGGTTCGACAGCTAAGGATTGTTGGATTCCTTCCGTCCAATCGCTTGTTTTTTACATTTAACATGTAATAACACAAAATTGATATTCAATCCATTTAAAGAGATGCAACACACATTAAACAGTTTGTATAAACTTATTTGTTTCTTTTTATTTTAAAAAAATACTGTACATTACTTTCATTTATTGAAGTGTATTATGAGCAATTTTCATTTAAATGACAAGCAATGTATTATAGCCATCTTTATATCTAAGCATGTATATATATATATATATATATATATATATATATATATATATAAAGAATTTGGTCAATTTAATGTATGACTATACATATATACATATATTTAATACACGCTCTCACATCTATAATAATGATAAATTTAATATGTATATATTCACATACATACATTCATATCAAGAATGAGGTGAATTTGATAAATGAATGTAAACACACACACATACACCACCATATATGTACATATGCAGAAATATTTGGATAAATTTAATACATACGTACACGCAAAAACACAAAAACACACACATATATATAAATAATGAGATAAATTTGGTACATATATATAGACACATAGATATCAGGAATGAGATTAATTCAATGCACACATATATATCTATGCGTTTGTGCATACAGAATGTGATAGATTCAGTACGTGCATATATATACATATGCGTGTGTGTGTGTGAGTGTATAAGTTAGTTTCAATATATGCCTACATATATATATAAATATATGTGTGTGTGCGTGCGTGTGTGTATTTCAATATATGCCTACACACACACACATACATACATACATACATATATATATATATATATATATATATATATATATATATATATGTGTGTGTGTGTGTGTGTGTGTGTAAAAAAAAAAGAAAAAAACCGCAAAAATTTTGGTTTGTAATGTGGATTTTTTTTTAAAAAAGCATATTTTTTTAAAATCCACATTACAACCAAAAACGTTTGCAGTTTCTCTCTTCTTTTTAATATACACATTTTTTCTCTCGTTGGAACTACTATAATCTCTTCCTTTCATATATATATATATATATATATATATATATATATATATATATATATATATAAAACAAATATTTCCATTTCCTGTTTATACGTTATTTTAATGCATACAACGTATTTGAGTAAATGCTCTGTTTTAATTAAACGATATTAATTACATTTACTGGCCCGAATTTTCGAGAAATCTCGCAGTAAATATGCGTTCTTCGACAGGAATCGAACCTGTGTACCTTATGGAAACCTTCATTTGGTCTGACGTGTTTTCCTATTCAGCCACAGAAGGCTTCCGGTTCAGCAAAGATCAAATAAAAAATCACAGTTCTCTGGTTGAATTGGTTAACAGCATGTACTGAGTACATAGGGTCTGCTTGCTGTAAAAAAAATCTTTTAACCTAGGATTCTTCTGGTTAACTGTTTTGGTTTCTTTTGAATTTGTTTTTTTGTGAAACAATATTTTTCACATCTATTTATCTCTCTCTCTCTCTCTCTCTCTCTCTCTCTCTCTCTCTCTCTCTCTCTATGTATATATATATATATATATATATATATATATAGTTTATGAAAAACTAGGTAATCCGTATGGGTAAACCTAAGGAGGATATAATCCAGAGAGCTCAATGTAAATCCAGAGCAAATAATTTAAATAAAAACAGATCACTTTAAGGATCCATGTAATACATTATTTCACCACAGCCTTTTAAAAGGACTGCGGATCATCAGACTTTACTTCCAAACAAAAAATGAAAAGAAAATTTACACATTTTTGACGGGCCGTATTAAACATATGTAAATTAACGAAGTGAGGAAGTGAGGGGGGAGAGAGAAGACATGAGTTAGCAGACATTGTAAAAAATGTGTAAATTTTCTTTTCATTTTTGTTTGGAAGTAAAGTCTGATGATCCATGAGGGCTGTGGTGAAATAATTTATTACACGGAACCTTAAAGTGGTCTTTTTTTCATTTAATATATATATATATATATATATATATATATATATATATATATATATATATGTATGTATGTATACATGTGGGTATATGCAGACTGCATGTATGTGGACGTGTGTGTATGCGTGTGTGTGGGTATAAATAACTAATAAAAATATATTTATATATAGTATTCTATATTTATGGTTAGAAGGGATCAATATCACGTATAAAGCGAATGTAAATACAGAATATAAAAGTGGACATTGAAGTCAAACACTGAGAAGCGATTGAACGCAATCTTCAGATCATATATATTATTATAAAGATTGTTATCTCTCTCCTCCTCTCTCTCTCTCTCTCTCTCTCTCTATATATATATATATATATATATATATATATATATATATATATATATATAAAGAAAGAGAAAAAAAAGAAAAATTAATACAAATATAAAATTTGTCAGTTAGCTGATTGATATTACCATGAACATCACAACTTTAGAGTTTGTACAGGGCCCTCCAGCAATCACTCTCTCCACTCTTCCGGTTATATATATATATATATATATATATATATATATATATATATATATATATATATATATATATATATATATATATATAGCTTCCCAAACCTGGTGAAAGCTTTAACGAAAATTTGAACACATCTCCTTGGAATAATCTGCTTATCACAAGTTAAAAAATTCAGGCAACCTATGGGTAACTCATGGGTAATTTACATGCTAAATCCCATTACACAAATGTTTATGCTAATATATATATATATATATAGAGATATATATATAGATATATATATATATATATATATATATATATATATATATATATATATATATATATATATATATTGAGATCCGTAGTAGTAGCTTTGTGCTGTGTTGGAACGACAAAATACAGGTTGTATTTACTTCATCGGTCAGTTGAGAGGGGGAATGAGAGCGGGGTTGTCTACATCCACGTGTATCTTGGAGTAAAAGAAAGTTCAGTCGACCAAGGAAAAGAGACGCTCCCCAGCGGTAATGTCTTCATTCACGTCCTGCTAGATCTTGGAGCAGGAGAGAGAGACAGAGAGGGTGAAAATGTTTGTCTTTTTCGTAGAACTTAAACAACGCCACCTAACGGGTGTTTGGTGAAGCCAAGTGAGGTAATAAATCTTTCAGTTTCTTCATTACTAGCATCATGGGAAAAAATTTCTGTCTTTATATTGTATTCATTAGTATTATTTTATCTATTGATTTTATTTCATTTTACCAGCCTACATTTAAAAACCCTTTATTAGTAAATTTTCAACTGATTTTCTTGTCATGAATGTCCCTAGTTACCCCAACTTAATTTAAATGTATCCCTCCCCTATCCCAAATTCCCAAGCAGCAAAGTTCAAGATTTAGTCTAGCTGGGTTTACAAAAATAACCCAGATTGGCAAACCTGTCAACAAGTATTTCTTCTAGAGCAGAAGTTTATCAGTTTATGGGTTGGTTGAAAAAAAAATTACTACTGCACTTAATACGCTTTTCTTTGTTAGTCAAATATTATCTACAAGCAGGGAATTGGGTTATATTTAAAAGCCCAGTGTTACTAAATTTTAAACTGAATTTCTTCTCATTAGTAATCCAAGCGAGACTAGCTTATTTTAAAAAATAACCCAGTCACAAGTTGTGAAATTCAAAATTTAGTAACATTCGGCTTTCAAATGTGACCTGATATGACAACCTAGATTACAAGTTTTCTCATATAGAGAAATATATGGAATCTGTAGCGGCAATAAATAGGGAATCTATCCATAACTTGGCTATAAAATAATAGTGATACGCCATTTAATATCAACTTGATTACTGACCAAATAAGCAGGGTTGCCAGATAAGACAACAAACATTTAAGTATAAATGTTTCTAAATTTTGAAGAGACATTTTTCTCATTTGCAGCTCAAATTATCCTGGCTTATTTTAAAACGTGCACCCAAAATTGCAAATGAAAGAGTAAAGATCCAATTTTACGTACAGCTTAGATTTGGAACAAGGACTAAAGTATGGGGTACCCAGTGAGGATCGAACTCATTACTCGTCGCAATTATTTTAGCTAGTCGATCTTGCTAACATTACACCACGTTGAGGTAACGTAAAAAAGTCTCGTATTGTCAGGTTTTCAAAAGTGGCCCAATGTGGCAACCCTGTCTAATAGTTGTAAATCATGTCCAAATATGTGATGCTTTCGATCATAATTCTGGCCATTATCAAGGTCAGGGAAAAGCTGAATGTTACCCATTTTTCAGTTTTTGAATATTTTTAAAACTCAGAAATAGATTGTGCAGATAATATGACGAAGTGGGAAACTATTCAGCTCCACGTATCGCCCCTTAGAGTAGGCGTCCTCCGGCTGGAATGAGAGACAAACTCGTGTGTGAGAAAAGAGTGTTGGGATATAGGGGAGTGGTAATAAAGATCTTTATCAAACGTTGTGACTAGAGAGTTGCTGTTTTTCATACTGAAGCCATTAATGTCTGCTTTGAGCACATCTCTGTTTTTTTTTTTTCCTCTAATGGACAATATGCCTCACTACTGTGCTATTAATATTTTTTGTGATGATAGGGAATATATATGCTTGGATATTATTGTACATCCGACTATTATCAATAGATAGACAGGGAGATAGCTCGGAGTTTAAATTTGAGAACTTTCCAAGAATGAATTCAAGTAATATTATAATATGAATCTAATTCCAGCTTATCAATTACGTTTTTTTTTTCCTTTTTTTTCTTATGAACCTAATGTTTCAAATGATTTTATTATTTATTCAAAGAGACGCTTTCGCTGTGTGTCCATCTTACTGTTCTTATTATAATTCTTGTTTCCTGATCATTTTAGAAATCATTGCTGAAAAACTAAGCTATTTTACAAACATTACCTCCCTTAAAAGTAGAAAGGCAAGGCCGGCGCGTAACGACCCCAATCAGGTTAAAACTGATTGGGTACCCCGGGCAATGCTTTGTGACCCTTTCTATCTTATCAACATTTACTTTTTTCTACCTACATTACCTAACGTATGTAAATTTACATTTACATACGTTACAAATTAATTTAAGCACAACTGATTATTAAGTTTTCACGGATTATGACGTCATTTTGTGGTCTTTTTTTATCCAAATCCATGAATTTGTTTTTCTCATGTTAAGTGTCGATAAAACACTATTTAAAATTCAACATATTTTATTCATAAAGTTGAATGTGTTAAATTATTCAACTTTTTAACAAGAAAAATCTCAAGTTGAGGTTAAAAATTGTTTGTTTGATTTGTTTAACGGCATATCAACTCCTTGTGAGTCATTTAATGCCTAAATTTAATTTTCTTGGGAGCTATGAGGTAATAAAAATATGATATATGTTATTCTGCTTTCACAAGTGAATACATGGTAGATGATAGGGCTTTTATCTATATACATGTTTGTCTGGACATAATTACTAGAGGCGTGTGTGTTTTATGGTGTAGTCGTGTTGAAATTATATTTTGGAATACAATTTGAATTCTTTAAGAAATTGTAGGATATTATATGGATTAATGTCATGAAAGAATTATTTCATATTGATTGATGTATTGATGGTAATTTTACTATAAATAAGTCTTATTGGTCATTTTTTAAATATAAAAATGTACTGATGGCATTTTTACTATAAAAATGTATTTTTATACTTTCATAGTCTTTTGTTTTTGTTTGGGGGTTAACCTTTTACCCATAGCTGGGACCCTAACATCTACTAGCACCCTTGGTAATGGTGGACTTGGAGACAACAGCAATTAAGAAATGGTTCCACTCTCCTCAAAATTTCCAATCTCCCGATCAGTTGGCCTTGCTACCGGATGTAGTTTATCGTCATACCCAGGACTATTAAAACTGTCACAAAACATTGATTTATTTAAGATGGAATGATATATTATAAAATGTCTCTAATTTTTATTTTGATATATTGTATTTATTTTTAAATTTTTCTAGATTGTACATAGGTAATTAAGTTAGAATAAAATTTGTATTTTTTATTAATACTACCTTATGAAAACTGACATGTGGTAGAGTGGGAGTTTCCATATCATAGATTCGCAGTGGGGGAAGAATCTCATGGATTAGAGGGGAGGAGGTACGAGACCCTTGCACTGACCTTGGAGAAAACAAAATATTTGCTGTTTTTCCCTATTGTTAATAATATTTTAAAATGTTTTTAAATAAAAATAGGTTCCAAATATGAGGTTGAAGAAAATGTTTGTTGTGACATCTGTTTGCATGATGTTTAGGTGATCATGGCCCTCCACCTCCTCCTGTCCTTTATAGCTCTCAATAAACTTTGACTTTTTGTTATTTCTCCCAGACCCTGTTCTGCCATCCATTTGCTTAAGTCTGTTAAGTATGCCACTTTGCTTTTCCTTGTTCCTTTTCCCCTCTATCCGCCTTGTGAGTATCAGATTTTCCAAGTCCTCCTTTCTCATTATATGTCTCAGAAATTTCAGCTGCGTCTTCCTGATGTTAAGTATGAGTTTCCTCTTTGTTTGCATCTTCTCGAAAACGTCATCGTTGCTCACATGTTCGGTCCGTGGCATCCTTAGCATCCTTCTGTAGAACCATACCTCTATTGCCTCGAGTCTCTTCTTCATCTTTGACAAGACCGTCCAACATTTGCTGCCGTAAAACAGGACAGATATCACGTAGCAGTTCAGTACTCTTTTCCCTTGTCACCAACGAAATACTCTTTAAGCTAAAAAGACGTTTTCCGGACACGCCAAAAGAAGGCTATCTTGCCAAAGCAATTCGATTTTTCTCCTCCAACTTGAGTACAGCTAAAAAACAACGACTAACGATCCATGAAGAAAAGAATAACAAATGACGGACATTAGAAACACGCTTTGTAAGGTTTATTTTTATTTGCAATAAAAAAATTTGATAGACAAGAAAATTGTTCTAACTCTTTTTAAATAGTTTGCTGCATGTTTAGATACCATTTCTACGTTCAAATAAGCTAAATTCTAAACTAAACCTACCAACTCCACAGATTTTTCCAAACTCCCCATTTATTCCAATCTGCCTGCTTATTAGATTTTTAAAAAAATTCCCAACATCCCCACTTACTCCACTCAATGCTTATTCCACCTCGCAACCCCACTTATTAGATTTTGAAAAATTCTTCACCTCCCCACTTAGTCCATCTCCCACCCTGTTTATTAGATTTAAAAATTTTACAACACCCTTGCTTATTCTAACTCCCCACTTATTCCAGTCTCCCACTTATTCCGGACCATCTCTATTCCAATCCCCCGCTTATTAGATTAAAAAATTCCAACTCACCACGTATTCTGAACTCAACCACTAATTAAATTTTTTTTTAATTTTCAGCACCCCTCCTTACTCCATCCCCCACTTATTTCAACCTGCCACTTTTTCCAGACCTCTCTCTATTTCAATGCCCTGCTTACTAAATTTAAAATTTTCCATCTGCAAGTTTATTGCATCCCGCCCACCGATTTCAACCTTCTTTTATTCAAAGGCTCATAACTGTGCTCCCTGCCACGCCTATAACCATATCCCACACTTGCAACTTGAACCTCAGAAGCCCCGTGTGTTTCCACAGGTGTTGACAAAGTGTAGTACCCTGTTTTTCTTCGACTATAAGATGGTATCTATTTCTCCGACTACTACGGTTGCTGGTTCAGTCTGTCAACTTTTGTAAGTTTAAGAACAATTCAGGTACAAGAAAAATGAATTCTGAGTAAGCTTCAAGTATTTAAACACCTGTTTTTCTCTTTTTGACAAAAAATAGTTATTTTTTCACAAGAACCTATCTAGCAATAAACATTGATTTTATTATTATTAGTTTTGATAATGAATGATAACTTTTTAATAATTAATAATAATATTTGATGAGGATCTATTTGATAAAAGTAAAATAAAAAATATACTCTTGTTACTGAAGCTTTCTCGATCACTAAAATCATAACCTTTTCACGTTTAGGGTGAATCAATATCTATCCTACATATTCTCATAATCTGCACTTCTTGCTGCCTCCTTTTACATTCATACAACAACCTTGTTTAACAGCTCTCTACCTTGAGTGGCTTTTCGGCCTTTTATTGAAAAAACAGTAAAAAATGTGGTACACCCAAAGAGGATCAAAGTCTAAGAGCGTCACACTAAAAATTGCTTCATGGCAAGGTGTCCAAAAATATGTTTATTGGCTAAGCTTAGATAAAACTGACACAAGGCCACAATAATAGAGAGATCCATTGTGGATTAAATTCATTTAAATACACACTGAGACATAACAAACTCCATACTCGTTGATAGTACAAAAAGACTCATTCACATGTAAAAAAAAAGACTAAAAATAATGGATGCATTAGTAATGAAAAAAATAAAAGGTAACACACTATAATATCAAATGTGAGCACGACCACAATGTGCTGACCGTGTTTGAAAAATAAAACATTCCTAGATACTCTAGATACATACATAAAACAATCCAAACATTCAATTAATAGTAAAAATTATGGCTAAATGTATAGCCAAAACCGCTCAGACATATAAAATATTTGGACAATTTCTAGATAATTTATGTCCAGAAAAGAAAAAAATTATAAGAACAGAAAAAATATTTTTAAAAAAACAACCGCAGCACCTTGCCAGTCGTTTTAATTAAACAAAACAAAATTTTTCTTGTTCATCTATTTAACGAAATATGTATATCTATATCGATATATATATATATATATATATATATATATATATATATATATATATATATATATATATATATATATATATATATATATATATATATATATATATATATATATATATATGACCACACCACATTGATTATTGGTCTGGATGGGGACGATCCCTGTGTGCGGCACCTTTGGAAAGTGCATGAAGACCATACCACGGATTGGCCCAAGCGTTGTGAGAGAAATTGGATAGAGGAAAACAATTTGGAGACCGTCGATAGCTGTGCTAGTACAAAGCCATAAGTCATCGTGTCCGAGGGCGTGAGCGTGCAGGCCTTGTTCAAATTGTTGATCACGCTGGCTAACACGCTCTCTCCCAGGAAACTGTAACTAAGGTCTGCTCAGCATAGTTGCAGTATAAGGTGGGCTCTGTGGGTGTTGAACAAATACACATGTGCCTGAGAGAGAGTCTGAAACAAGGATTGATAAACCGCCCTAGTAGACAGATATCCTCGAATACGAGTGGCCAGCTATATATATATATATATATATATATATATATATATATATATATATATATGTGAAGAAATATAGTTTTAGGGTGTACTATATTTATGGAATAAAGTGCTCAATATCAGAGATATGCTAGACGCAATCGTCAGGCGACTGCGTCTCGCATGAAACAGCCTGTCACCTTTGAGTGTTGAATTCAATGTTCACTTTTATATATATATATATATATATATATATATATATACATACATAGATAGATAGATATCTTGCATGGAGTATTGCTGCCATATATAGTCTGGAGCCCCTTCTGTTTGCCTCGGGGTTCTTGATAAGCTCCAGAGGCGGATATACAATATAATTGGCCCTGATCTGGCATCTCGTCTGCAGTCACTTTCTCACAGACGCGCCGTCGCCTCTCTCTGACTTTTTTTTTACAAATACTTTCATGGTAATTGCTCCGTGGAGTTTCATTGGCTGGTTCCCATACTTCATGAATTCAAGCGCCCTACGAGGCTGGCATCCCGCTCTCACCCTTTCACTGTCGAAACTATCAAATATAGCCGTCTCTTCTACTTCATATCTCGCACTTCTCGCCTGTGGAACTCCCTTCCCTATTCCAGTTTCCCTGTGAGCTATACTCTCCAACTATTCAAATGTAATGTCAATCGATATCTCCAGTTGCCTTGATCTATCCACTATCCTTCTCCTCATCCTTTCCTCTATCACTCCTATCTGATCTTGCTCCAAATCTTCTGCAACCACTTGCGTCCTAGTGGCCTCCCGCCTTGCTCGGGGTGAAAAGCTTAAAAAAAATAGATAGATAGATAGACATAAGTGTGGATATAAACTAAATAACGAG
>CAHIKZ030004467.1:1337500-1395000 GCA_903632075.3 Acanthosepion pharaonis | reverse complement strand
CCTTTTTTTTTACTACGGCTGTGTTGAAATATGTACAAATCTGGTTTGCAATAAATAGTAAAATACTGGTATTTCTTAATGAACTTTTTTATATTGAAAAAACAAAAATAGCTGTTCTAGTTTATTTAAAGAATTTACAATAAGCTATTTAAATGTCTCTAAAATATCAAATACATATAATAGCTTATTCTAAAGCCAACATTAGCTACGCCAACCCATTAGCTGATGATTCTATCACTAAAATGGCTTCATTTTAATAACAAACATTTAAAAAAACACATCGATTTTGTTAAAAGAAAATCACTGGTTAAAAAGTTGCTTCAGGGACTCGTCTAGAGATTAGGGACCATGGAGCTTAAGCTTCATTAGTTTCGTAATACATCCGCCAATGGTCGCAAGTCATCGTGACTGAAATTCTTGTTTGGTGATCACGCCAGCTTATGTACTCACTCTTGAAAATCTAAGATTTAATCAGAATAGATGCAATATAGACCACAGGTTGCCTTGTGTTTCTTTCCCTCCCTTTCTCAAGAGCAGATAACCTCCGCTTATACATCACGATACCCACCATTTTTTGAGAGCTTAAGGAGAACCATTTTTTCTTTTTTTCCCCGCTTTATATACATTGTAGAGAGTGCCAGGATTGTGGATGTTGAGCCTATAGGACTTGGAGCCATTCTAGCCCAAAGACAAACGGATCATAGCGTGCGACCCGTGGCTTACGCTAGTAACGAATTTACAATCGAATTGAAAGAGAGGCTTTAGCTTTTGTTTAGGGCTGTGAAAAATTCTACTTATAGCTGTTTGGTTGTCATTTTGAAATATCATCAGATCATGAACCTTTGAAAATTTTCTACTATCATTTAGGAGGACCATCACACCGTATTTTAAGATGGAGATTACGGTTACAGAATTAATCCGTTACGATCAAACACAATTGAATTATGCGTTCATAGTATCTATTAAATCAGTTCAAATTAATAAAGAAAATTCAAATAACAGTGATTCTTAAAAAATGTATTTAAATCAAATAATTGCCGATACCATTCCGAAAAATGAATGTTTATCAGAAGTCACTCAATATTCTCTGGGAAATACCACTGGTTGTGTCTGTAGTATTCGAAAAAATACAAATGCGTCAGAACAGGCGTTTGCGACAGGGACTAGCTAACCACCTTAGCAGGTGAGTGTACTTGTAAATGAGTAACTAGCCATCATTATATATATATTACTATTGCAATACTCTTCTATAAAACTAATCGAGTTCTCTCAGTCACTGGTGTGTTTATCTAAAAATAAATACACTTAAATTCACATTATTTACATTATTCGAGCTATTGTCGTCATCTTTGTCGCCATATTTATTACAACGTTTCGGCCGTTGTACGCTCAAGCCTTCTTCAGGTGGCTGGAATGTCGAACTGAACCCTTTATTTCGCTCACTGGGGTAGACTGTTCTAGTTCCACGTGCCATATTTAATGGATGTCAGTTATCAGTTAAATCCTGTTAATTTCCCACTCCAAGTTCTCCACTGCTTTAACCAGGTATTGAATTCATACTCTTTGGGTCCTGTCACTGGATCTAACCAACACCTTTAGCCACTGTGCCTCGAAGACACATAGGACAGTGGATAAAGGCGTTGGCGACAAAGATGAGGACAATAGTCCGAATAATGTAAATAATGTACATAATACCTCATCTCAGAAATATAGACAGATACTTAAATTCACTTCAAATCTAGCTAGAGGCAACCGGACGTTTAGCAACACTGATGAGCTGTGACACAGCGGAACGGTCTGTCTGTGAATGGCAATATATATATATATATATATATATATATATATATATATATATATATATATATATATGCGCGCGTGTGTGTGTAAAAATTCTCAGAATTAATCTGTAGAATAAGACTATGTATAAAGGAAAAAACACGATAGAAAAACTGTGTGTAGTTTTAGCCAACGCCTTTCATCTAATGTGGTCTTTTCAAGGTAAAAAACGAAATGAAATTATCTCTAAACAAAATGTCATTAACAACTAGAAGAATTTAGAAAGGCTTATATTAATTGGGTCAACTGAAAAATGACATCATTTACTTTTTATGTTTGAAGAGAATTTATATCTCATATAGAAATATTGTTTGTATTGTTGTGTTAAGGGATTCAACCGTTTTCTTTTTTGTTGTTTTTTTTTTTTTTCTTGATATATTTGTTGTGTATGTTGGCTTGGGAGAGTACTGATTCTGTTAGGAAAGGTGAGACTGGGAAAAAAACCAATAACGAACTTAATTTTGAAGTTTATAGAAAAGCTACCAGCAAAAACGACTTAGTCAGACTGCTACTCTAAAATTAAACCTGGAATAATTACTGGTTTCTACTTAAAAGCAGTCCCCAATATTTACCCAAAGAAGAAACATACATAGAAAACATTCAAAAATCTACAATATCCATATCATTTCATCCACAATGCAAAAAGAGGCATACAAACTATACAACCGCAATAAAAATAACAACATCATGCATAATAATAATCTATGCAAGAACAGATACATAATAGTGCCGACCAACTCCATCATGTCCACTATCCAGAAGAACCTATCACATCTAAACAACATACAAATAATCACAAACACTTCCAAAACCAATTTTGATTTTAAAAATGCTGCAAACATAAAAAAGAATATCACCTTTCCTAACAAAAATCACTACTCTCCCAAGCCAACATACACAACAAATATATCAAGAAATCAAAAGAAAACGTTTGAGTCCGTCGTCACAACAATCCGAACACTACATATGAAAAACTATCTTCAAACATAAGAAGTTTAAGGACGTAATTTTTCAGTTGACCTAATGAATATATAATAGCGATTGTAAATTCTAGTTGCTAACGACATTTTATATTTTTGTTTTTATTTTTTTATAGATACTTTATTTCAATAAATTCATTTCGTTTTTTGCCTTGAAAGACATCCACATTGGACGAAATGCGTTGGCTAAAATACACACAGTTTTCCTGATGTTTGGTTTTCCTTTATTCATATATATATATATATAGAGAGAGAGAGAAATTTATATATAGATTCGCTAAAAATGAGTATACATAATGAATAAATGCCACAGACTTCATAAAAACGTTTGTATTATGTCTATCGGCCTGTGCATTACAGAAATCTAAATAAAGAAAAATGAGTTCTATGGCATCGTTCAGACCTGCGAGCACCTTTGGAGGAGACACTGTCACCGTCTGATTCGGAGTGTTTTACTCCTCGGCTACAGAGAACCTTACAATGCAACGAGGATCTTTATTCAGATTATTTTTCTCGAAAAGCAGATATCTGCCAAGTTTCGAAATATAAACAAAGCAATTTATAAAGAATTAATGGTTTTATCTTTAATCCGATATTTTTATGTAGAGGCACTCGTAATTCAAGATGTGTGCTATCCAAAACTTTAGAGAAATCAAAGAGACAAATTTGGTTTAATCCCCCGAAATTTTGGGTAGCTCCTCAAATATTCATGAGGAGTAATCCCAAATGTCTCTTACATAATAACAATCCCAGTTACCTAGAAGACAATGACAGTTTTGTACAGAACAAGTTTTCGGTTATAAAACATTATTTCCCACTTTGTTCACGCCAGTGATGATGTTCTCTGTGACGACCAACATTCGTCTATGCGGGCACACATTACTGTCGCTACTGCTGAAATAAATTACCCAATCTCTAACTGTGCTTACATCCACTACTTGGTCTTCGTAAACGTTCAACAAGTGTTGCTGTGGGTGCAGTTTTCACGCATGGAGGAATTTGATGACATTTCTTTACTCCGTACTCTATTTCGCCAGGCTACAGTTCAGCAGTTATGCATAGCAGGTCAGAAAATAATTACGAACCATTGGCGAGAAGGCTCAACATGCACCGTTATATCACAAATGTGTGCCTCTAACATCTTGGATCAAAAAATAAAATAGGAAGCATTACTTCCAGAGTGACACTCATATATAAGTATAATATAAGACTTACTTTTCTTAAGATTAACGTAGATGGAAAAAATGGTTGAACTCACAACTGTCAGGGGAAGATATATTTTAAACAATGTTTTAATCCACTAGGTCACCTGTCCCTGCAGATACTGATGACATAAGTATTCATGGTTGAGATAAGAATGATCTTGAACAAAAAAAATTAACATCCCTTATCAAATATTCCAAGAAGTAGAACTAAAGATAAACCTTTCCAAAAAATAAACTATGATCCGGAACTGGAATAAAAGCAGTGATGACACCTATCCTGAATTCATCAGGTAAAATTCAGGATATGGAATAAGTAAATACTAAACATTTTTAATACGCTGATATATGGATCTGTTATAACAAATTTAGTAGAGGAGAAAAGGAAATTGAGCGCAGAATTGGTTTCGCCTAACATAGAAAATTGCTATAAGACCAAAACATTAACCTGACAACTCGAGTCATGTTCTTAAATAGCACCGGGAGTTAGAGACTTTAATATGGACGCTAGACATGGCGCCAAAATCTTTCAAAATTATCCCTATTGTCAGCTGTATATAACCGTTTTTTTGGATCAATGATTAAAAATGGCCTTGGGTGAATGAATCCTGCAGATCTTATCGAGGATCATTCTTCTTATTGGCTGGTACTACAGAATCAAAAACAAAGAACTGTACCAAATAACTGAAACCACATCACTTAAGGGTTTTCAGAAACAGCAACAACGAAGATGGACGTTACATGTAACTCAAATAAAAAAAATGATGACATAATCAAAACGTTAACATTCTACACGGCCTGAGAAAAAATTGTTTTAAGAGAAAGACTTGATAAATTTCAACCGATAGTAGCACTGGCTGCTCGGTCAATGAATGGCGAATATTTCCTTATAAGGAAACAGCTAATATCACCATCATCATTACCATTTGTCTCTCCTGTGTTGACATTTAAAAGTAATGTCTGTACTCAAGTGGCGAAATTGTATTGAGTTATTTTGTATACTGTCCTGATATTGTATGATGGCTAGATCATCTGAACCTTTTTCCGATGTATTCCTGATATATAGTAGACAGACTATTGTTGTTCTTTACGCTTATGTCCTTCTTCAGCTTATACATCAATAGAACCAAGGCTGGTACAAGGGTCTCTTGCCCCCAATCTACGATATCCCCGAATCTATGATACAGAGCCCCAACCCAGTCTACTATATTTCAATTTTCAAGGTAGTATTCGTACAAATTTAATTGAAACCTAATTATGTATAATAATCATATGCAATATAGATGAAAATTCAACTCGAAAAATTAAAAATGAATACAATTTCTGAGACATGTCATAACATAGTTCATACTACCGCTGGGCACCTCGAGGTGGTGTAATGGTTAGCAAGCTTATCTGGCTAGAACAATTACGACTGAGTAGTGAGTTCAATCCTCACTGGGTGCCCCATACATTCGGCCTTGTGCCACATTTAAGCTACGCTTGGAAAATCACTAGTTCATTTTATCGTAAATAAATCAATGTTTTGCGTCAATTTTTAACATCAACTTGAGATTTTTTTTTGTTAAAAAGTTGAATCCTTTTAACACATTCAACATTATGTGTGTTCTTAAATAGTCTCGTCAGATTAACTGTCAGGGATAAATGTATTTTAAACAACACTTTAATCCACTAGGTCATCTGGTCCCTGCTGATGCTGATGACATAGGTATTTATAACTGGGATAAGATATATAGTGAATTTAAAAATAGAGCTTTTCAAGACTTAGCATGAGCAAAATAAATTCACAGATTTGGACGGAAAAAAAGACCCCAGAATGACGTCAACATCCGCGAAAGTTATTCATTCTTTAATAATCAGTTATGCTTAGTTTAATTTGTAACTTTTGAGATCCGAAGACGGATTGGGATGGCCAAAGAATACTGCTAGACAGGAGGATATCTTTGGTAACAAAGAAAAGAATACTGAACTGTTATGTGACATCTGTCCTTCTTTACGGCGGCGAATGTTGGACTATTTCCTCAAAGATGAAGAAGAGACTCGAGACGACGGAGATGTGGTTCTACAGAAGGATGCTAAGGATATTATGTACCAAGCGTGTGAGCAATGATGAGGTCTTGGAGAGGATGCAAACAAGGAGGAAGCTTATATTTAAAATAAAGAAGAGGCAGATGAAATTTCTGGAACACGTAACGAGAAAGGAGGGCCTGTAGAATCTGATACTCACAGGTCGAATTGTGGGAAAAAGAGACAAGGAAAAAGCAGCTCATGACATACCTGGCAGGCTTAAACAAGTGGATGTCAGGATTGTGGTCTGTGCAAGTTGGCAGAGACACAAAACATATTGAGAGCGACAAGGGATAATTGGAGAGCCATGATCGCCTACATCCTGAAAGGACACGGCACATAAAAAGGAAGAATATACAAAAGTAGATATACAGTAAAACTAGAGGAGTTTGTGCTATATTGTTATTGATATATTTGCATAATCAATACAATACTTTTTGTGTGCATGTTTTTTTTTTATTTTTATTAGTGCATACCTACTTTTGCTAATATGTAAATATATGTAGAAAAGGGCACGGTAGAGTAATGGATAGAGGCTCGATTTGGGGAATCGTAGTGCCGAGTTCGAATTCCAGTCGAATCCATTACATTCACTTACGTGCTAATACCCTTGGGAAAGGTATGAATCCTCTTCTTCTCCCTCCAGCTATAGGGAAATAGCAGGACAGACCGTGTTCTCTAACCTTGGATGGCAACTGGTTAAAAAGAAATGGCAACCTACTGCGGGAAAAATCTGCCTCGTCAGTCATGTATCGAAAGATACATGATCGCCTAAGCGTGTATCACGCATGGCACATAACTGACTGAGGTAGAAAAAAACAAATGTTGAAAAGATAGCGAGGCTAACAATGTACTGCCCGTGGCTCCCCATCAGGATCTCCCCACCTCCCACAATCGGTGGGTTCAGGGTAGTAGTCACCGGCCCTGATCAGAATGACTTCCTCATAAACCTAACATAGAGATGAATACTATCCGGGGGTCTTTAATTAAAAAAGACAAAAAAAAAAAAACACTTATAACACCACTTCATACAATTTCGCCACATCGGTATTGCCATTAGATTTACGGCCTCAAAAGTAAACTATTATTAACCTAACGGATTTAAAAAAATCTGTTTCTTTAGTAATTGTTAGTAAGTTCAATCCCTGTGTTTGGTAGTGTTTAAAAGTCATTCATATCCTCTGGTTCAGTAGAATAAACGCGTACGAACCACAATGGTGAATAAAACTAGAGTGTTACCTGATATGTAATGTCTTCTGAACAGAATAAGAACAATCTATGCTCGTTCAAGTTTAGTTGGGGTTCGATTCAAAATTTCGAAATTTACTGATTATGATGAATTTATGCCTGATGAAGACTGGAAGGTACAACGGCCGAAACGTTGTGTGTATAACAACCAAGATGAGCATCTATATGCCGCGTCCACAATTTCCTGTCCTTTGTAGCTCTTAATAACGTTTGTCTTTTTGTCATCTCTCCCAAACGCTTCTCCGGCAAGCATTTGTTAAAAGCTCGTCAGTTAGGTTGTGTACTTTCCTCTGGTTTTCTTGCCTTCAATCTATCCTGTGAGTATAACATTTTCCAAGCCCTCTTTTCTCATTACGTGACCCAGAAATTTCAACTGTCTCTTCCTGGTGTTAAGTATCAGTGTCATTTTTGTTGCCATTGTTTTTAGTACTTCACCATTGGTCATATGTCCGGTCCATCCTATATTCAGCGTCCTTTTGTAGAACCACATTTTTTTTTCAAGTCTTTTCTTCATCTGCATGGAGATTGTCCAGAATTCACTGTCACAGAGGAGGACTGAATAGTACAACATATAATAATAATAATAATAATAATAAGAAGAAGAAGAAGAAGAAGAAGAAGAAGAAGAAGAAGAAGAAGAATTCCTTATCTAAAAAAATTCCAATATGTAAAAAAGACAGGAAGTTGTCGCCCACATCCCGAAAGAAACATGTCAGCTCAAGAAAGTAAGAGCGTCTTTATCATCCATTTTATTTTAGTGTTTAAGTTTACTTGTTTTTTTTTGGTGGGGGGGGGTCTTGTTTTCTTCTTTTTTCTTCTTCTTTCTCTTGCCTTCTTTATTTGATATTTTTACTTTCTCTTTCTTTCACTCCTTTAATTTTTTAAAAACTTTTTCTCTTTTGTTTTATTTCCTTTTTTTCGGGGTTTCATCCACCAACCTCTTCTCTCTTTCCTTCATCATCATATTCGCTTTCTATCTGCCGGCAGTTAAAAGACAATAATAAAGCGAAATTAATACCCTCACCTAAACAAAAAAATAAATAAATAAATAAATAAGTAAAAAATAAAAATAAAAGTAAAACAAACTTGGGTCTGTAAAATAGTTGGTCATTCACCGCTTCTTTCTCGACTCCTAAAATCCCCTTGCCCCAACCCGACTTAGAAAAAAAAACTAATTACAAACAGTATAAAATAAGATGTTATTGTTCAGAAGGAAAAAAAATGGCTAGACATTTTCGCGCCTCAAACCCATGAGCCACCCAGACGAATGGTGTGGCCCAAACTCATAAACATGTCATTACAAATAAACAAACAAAAAAATTATTCGGTGTAATGAATCTGTCTGCCGTGTATTAAATAAGGGTGTAGCCAATATGGCAAAAATTCACGCAATTCGGATATGGTCGGGTAGTTAAAAATTTAAAAGTGCTGGTAGGTCGTGTACTTAAAGAGACCCCGGACGCTACGGGATTTATGTATGGGAAGTGAGAGAGAGAGAGAGAGAGAGAGAGAGAGAGAGAGAGAAATACGTTTTCATTAATTTTTACACCTATCAACCCCAGAGAATCAATATAAAAGAATCGCCAACGACGTCATCTGTCCGTTTTTGAATGTGCTTTTAGTTGTTATTGACTCCCCCTTTCTCTCTTCTTCTTCTTCTTCTTCTTCTTATTATTATTATTATTATTATTATTATTTGTACTCATTTAACTTTCATATTGGTTAACGAGAGGCTTTCGCGGGATATCAAGTGGCAACAAGTCTCCCAGTAAATGTCGTCTGCATATTCTCAATTCTTCAACGAATATTTACGCGATACTCACACGATCTATCGAGGTGGAAGTAGGAAAACTAGAACAAAATGGACACACGTACGAACAATAAGAAAGAGACAATTGAAAATTCTGGGACATATAATAAGAAAAGAGAGCTTGGAGAATTTGACACTCACAGGAAATATAGAAAGCATGAGAACCGGGCGGAAAACAACGAGTAACTTCTCTAGCGTGTTTGTACAAGTAGGTACATCCAAAGATTCGATTAAAGAAAATGTGCATATATGATGAAAAATGGTCCAAACTTAATAAAATGTATTATCGTCAAAATCTTTACGTTATTATTAAGAGGTAAGACCAAAGGATATTTTGACTATTAAATTACATTTTTTAATCCTTTTAGGAAAAATTTAAAAATTTTGTTTTTCTTACGTCAACGGGTAACTATAAATTAGTATGGACAATTTGAGTGTCTTTTTGTGGCGAAAAATACATTGTTTTGGAAATTCTTCCAAAAATCAGATAATCGTCAGATTTTAAAGAAACTTTCAGAAATTATTCACAAATGAATGAAATTATTTTAGAAACGGTCTATTTTAGAAAATCTTGGTAAAAACATTTCTTTTTATATCTCTTACCTTTCACATATAATTTTATGAAATTTCAAGAAATCCATTTTTGTGGGGCTTGATGTTTGTATTACTTATAAGGACAAGTCAGTGGAGAATTTGAATCAACAAATCTTTTTTTTTCTCAACAAATCGTAAAATAAAACATGCAATAAAACTAAGATATTGTTTAATTAGAAAAGCTTTTAATTGCTTTTATGAATAAAATATATTATGAACATTGTTGTCTCAAGAAAAAAAAAGGTTTTTCGATGAATAATCAATTTTTACAAGAATGTTTTCATTTTTTAAAATCTTAATTATAATGATTTATAATGTGCTAAATCTTTTAAAATTCTGTATTAATTTGTTCCGATTAGGTGGCATTATTGTTAAGTGAAAACTCTATTTACTAATCATAAATGGAAAAGCTTACTACAATTCAACAACCCCCAGTATTTAAAAAAGAATTTTTAATTTTTTGTGCGTATATAAACGTGCCAATTTTTGTAAATATGAACATCCATACACAACTTTATCAGAAAATAAGAGCGGTAACTATAGAAAATTGAAATCCTATTGGTAATTTTCTAATATTTGCTCAGCAAGTGTCTGTGTAAGTAAGACTCGAATATCAAAGTACCTAAAATACAATAAAATTTTAGATTACTTAGAATATTTTCCTAAATTTTTAAGATAGTTAAACATATAAAAAGGGCGTTCACGTTGTATTCGTCAAGTAATTTTTACAGTTATGTGCTCTTTACTTAAAAATTCCAAACATTAAGTTATCGATAAATCTATTAACACCACATAAAAATACTCACATTCGTGTTAAAGCATTTAAACTAAAATTAAGTAACATTCTATTTTAATTTAGATTAAATCGGTTCTTTCTTTTTATGTCATGTCCTTTCATGGCGAAGACGATCATGGCTCTTCACCTCCCTTGCAGCTCTCAACAAATTCCCTCTGTCTTCTTCCTTCCCCAGACCTCGTTCAGTCATCTACTTGCTTAAGCCGCTAGGTATGTCACGCGTTATTTTCCTTGTCTCTCTTTCCCTCTATTCGACCCGTGAGTATCACGTTCTCTAGGCCCTCCTTCCTCATTATGGATCCCAGAAACTTCAGCTGCCTCTTCCTGATGTTAAGTATAAGCTTTCTCCTTGTTTGCATCATCTCTATGACCTCATCGTTGCTCACACGCTCGGTTCATGATATCCTTAACATCCTTCTGTAGAACCACATCTTCTTCGCCTCGAGTCTCCTCTTCATCTTTGAGGAAATCCTCCCACATTCGCTGCCGTAAAGAAGGACAGATGTCACGTACCATCCTTAGTATTCATTTCTTTGTTACCAGAGAAATCCTCCTGTCTCAAAGTACTCTCCCCAACTTTTGGAATGCGTTTTTGGCCATTCCGATGCGTTTACGGAATCAGTTACTCCCCTTTAAATACTGTTTCAGAAAAATATATTTAATTTTTCAAATATTTTTGTAATAAAGAGAATTATGTTGTGCTGAGAAATTTGTCTATATGGACCATTTCAAAATAAATCATTCCAATCAATTTAAATTCGGATTGAAATGCAGCAAATTATATTGCTTTTCTTTTGAGGTAATTATCTAAATAGAAAACAAAACAGAAACAGGAACTGATAGTAAAGAGACAAACAGTTGGTATGATGTGGGAAGCCATGATCGCCCACATACGGAAGGTACACAGCACATAAAAGAAAAAGTGTTCGAGTCTTACTTGTGGCCTTGTACCATAGGCTATTATTAGTAAAACAAATTCGATATGCCCTACTTTCTTTCATCTACGGGTGTTGCTAATTAAAGGAAACGAATTACCCCACTTGTCTTCGTCAAACGCCACAAGGCAGTACTGTTGAAGTTTATAAATAGGCAAACTCTTGCGCACTTTCTCCTCCCTTGCTCCAAGATGTAGCACAACGAGGTAATCAGGTTCCCACTGGGAAATGTTAGTTTCCATGGTCCAATGAAGACTAAACTCTCTTTTCACTTTCCAAAGTATGGCGTTCGTACATGTCTTCCAAAACCGCCACCTATGAAGTAAATCAATTTTTTCCATGGTTGTTCCAACTTAGCGCAAGGCTGACTTGAGCTCAACCATTATAACATTATCCTTACTTACCCTAAATCATAAAGTAAGAAGAAAACGGAATCCCACAACTATGTTTAAACCCTCCAATGATAATGTAAGTACAAACGTTTCTTTGGTTGCTCCAACTCAGCGCGAAGCTGACTTGAGTACGGCCGTTTTCAACATTCTTATCTTTACTTACCCTAATTCCTGAACCAAAAAGAAAATAGACATGCCCAAGAGACATTGAAAACTTTGTTTCACTACAGTTTATATCAAAAAGGGAGAATAAACGGTCCGTAGCAGAAACCTTAATTTTTGTGTATGCTTCTATTTTCTTTGTTTAAACATGAACGCGCACTTAGCTACAATATACACCAACACGCAGACCTTTAAATTCAGAAGTCAGAGAGAATCGGACGACAGATGACGACATTTTAAACTTAGATATTTCTCAGTTAAAACTTGAAGTCTTCTTTCGAACCGAATTTAAGAACCATATTTTATTCCAACCTTTTTACAAGCTTCTTCAATATAAATCCAAACTCTCCAGTAATAACAGGCACAACACACACCTGCTTTTATTCCACACTTTTTTCAGTTCTCTTACAAAATTGAGGTACAGTTACCTCCACCTTTTTCTCCAATTTTGTTCGATGGCTTGAAGGCACGACATCCATGATTTTTTTTTTTTTAAAAAAAAGCCATTCCACCCCAAGCAAGGCAATAATCCCACTAAGACGCAATGGGTTACTGAGAATCAAAGAAAATGAGAAAACGTTAGCGAGGAGAAAGTACAATAAAAGAAAAGAATTTAGGAAAACTGAAGATGGCGATCGATGTTGAATTTCAGGTTTTGATTATTTACATTATTTACAATGTTCGGACTGTTATTCTCATCTTTGTTGCCATATTCACGACGTTTCAGCTGACGTATACGCTCCAGCCTTCTTCAGGTGATTAGAATTTCGAACTGTTGTTTGTTTATCGGCTCCGATGGTATTAATGTGTTTCTGGAGATTCTTTGGGAACAGGTGCTCCAATGAAAATGACTCCTACCTTGGTATGCACATTCTATATTTTCTCCATATCTACCCTAAAATCTAAGGAGTTCCAAATCTTTTCACTTTCTTTATGCCAGTCCCATACTCATATTCCAAATAGCTTCTCCGGCTTACGCTTGTACCACTTGTTGGAAGTTTGTATCCTTACTTCCGGCACAAACTCCAACAGAGATGTAAATAACACATCATTATGTCCATTGGTGTGATGGTATTATTATTATTATTATTATTATTATTATGTTGGCGTTGCATACTGGCCAAGGGCTCTCAACCTTTTTTATCCATGAATCACTTTTACTCTTAAATTTTTTGGTAGACCCCATATAGTGGAACACACCTATTCTATAGTTAATAGACTTTCCCACCTATAATAAATAGGAGTAGTAGCAGTAACAAGTCAGTCGGCTCAGTGGGTCAGTCAGACTGACCGGCTGATCGGTTGAACTCTTTGCCTTTGGGCGGGGAGGAACCCGAATGAGGCTACGCCGAAGGGCGGATTCTCTTTCGGGGAAGTAAACCGACCCTGAACCCGTCTATACGGGTTCAATGGGCATATTTTTCGCCGAGCCCACGGGATCGGCGATCCCACGTTAAAAGGGCCTTGTGCCACATGACGCCCTCGTGGCGGGGGGGGGTGACAGAATATCGTCGGCTCAGTGGGTCAGTCAGACTGACCGGCTGATCGGTTGAACTCTCTGCCTTTGGGCGTGGAGGAACCCGAAGGAGGCTACGTCGAAGGGCGGATTCGCTTTCGGGGAGGTAAACCGACCCTGAACCGGTTTATACGGGTTCAATAGGCATATTTTTGGCCGAGACCACGGGCTCGGAGATCCCACGTTAAACCGGCCTTGTGCCACATGATGCCCACGTGGGTAACTAAATACCGTCGGCTCAGTGAGTCAGTCAGTCGATGCCGGACGACGGTTAGTCGGATACTAAAATATCAGCGACCACAACTAGATTTCTCTGCGTCATTACCTATTATATCAAGTTCCTAACGTTTTGTACGTCGAACCTATTTTGGGACCGTCTTAGTATAAATACAAGCCTCCACTGTGAAACCACTCCATAACACTCCATAACGATTTCATGAAAAAAAAGCTTATTTTATATTATAATTATAGATAAGTACAGGAATTGTATTACAGAAATAGTAAAAGTACACGGTTTATTTTGAAGTATATCTAATTTAATGAAAATAAACTTGTATTTAACAAGTCTATTATTCTATGAATATTTATGTACACTAGTACAAATATAGGCCCTCAGAGGGGATGGTTTTGCCGGAAATTGCCCCTGCTTAATACTGTTAATCCGTTCTTTATATATAATCCTTATATAATTTACATATTAAATTAATTTTATTATTAATATTTTAATTTTTAATATTTCATATTGATTAATTTATATTAATATATTAAGCTTTTATTTTATTAATATTTAAAAGTAACATTATTATTTATCATTATTATATTAAATTGATTTATATAATAAATTATAATCTTTATATAATTTTCCTTTATACATATATATAATCCCTCCTTTAAATATCCTTCTCAGTATTTATTCAAATTTTACAATAAAAAAAATGCGGTAGATTAAAAGGGATGCTAACTTATATCGCTTGATCTTATTTTCTGCTTGTTTTACAGTTGTTTTTTTTTCTATTTTCAGTATTTTAATATGGCGTACATTACTGTAGAAATTCCAAATCTCAGTTGTAAAACCTGTTCTGAAGTGAAATTGCTCTATGGACCACTAAAATATTACCATAGACCCCCCTCGTCCCAATTTGCTATTTTTTTTTTTTTTTTGTACGAACCTCCAGTAATGTTACATGGATCTCCCCGGGGTTCATATGGACCCCAGTTTAGAACTTCTGACATAGACAATAGAAATTCTGTTCTTGAGACAAGGTTTCATCAAGACTTCTCACAACTTAAGAACTTTGATTACCTCTTCCTTATTGGGGAATGTTTTAATGCGTATGAAAAACTCAAAAGGATTAAATAAGTGATAATCAGTAGGAGAGATATTAAATGAATATGGAGGATAAGGCAAAATTTCAGAATTCAGTCTGCGCAGAGATTGGACAGTTGATTAAGAAGCGTGAAGCCGTGCGTTGTCGAGCAGCAAAATTGAACCAGCCCGATTCACAAGTCTAGGATGTTTCATTTTCAATTTTTCAAGCATACTCTCAATTTCTCCACAATTGCTGTTATTGCTTTCCATTGAGGCAAGAATGAATTATGAATAACCCCTACGAAAAGCCACCATACAGTAGCCATCAACTTTTTAGTGTGTAATGGGGGTTTGTTTTGGTAATTCACTTGCATCTAACCAATGTCATACTCTCTTACTGTTGTCAAAGAGTATCCATTTCTCATCGCATGTAATGATTCGATGCAAAAATTGTTCCTTTTTTCAGTTTGTACTCATACAGTAGGATTATTTTATATTATTTCATTGTAATCATTTTCATTGGACTTATGAGTAACAAAGAAAAAGAGTCATGAATAAGTCAACATTTTTTTTTATATACTAAGGTGGTTACTTCGTTAGACCGACCGGTTCAACAACCAAGCAAGAAATGCTTTATTTCATGTGTGACAGCCTAACGCCTAAGAATGGTGAAAGTTGTTCATTGTCGGACGTTTCCGAATTTTAACATTAACTTTTCTAATCTTGATAGATTCGTTGATGATTTTGAAACTATCTAACAACAGAGATAGGATCGCCAATGGATTGATTCTTTCAATTCTGTTCCGCTCATTTAATTCACTTTGCAGGATCAATCTAACTCTTCAATGGCATTCTCACATGATTTCTTTCAAATCATTAATCAAAATTTTATGCCATTTACTGCGATTATTCCTAAGTATTTGTGTTCTTCTGGTTCAAGTTCTTTAATCAATGTTTCTTTATCTAACTTTATATTTTGGCCGCGTAAAAACCCCCCTCCTACGGTGAATGTCACTTTAGTACATTTATCCAAGGCTGTTCCGACTGTTTTTTTTCATTGCTTTCATGACACCATTAAACTGATTATCTTGGTATAGAGCATAAAGTCATCCATCTTGGTTTTTATTATTATTATTATTATTGAGGGAAAGAGAGAGAGAGAAAGAGAGAGCAGCGCGTCAACACTGTAACGCGTGGGTACAGATATACAAAACCCAATATATCCATCATGACACCTAGTTAGATAAAGGTATACCAGGCACATGCATCACAGCCAAATGCACACGATATGGTGACAGATGTTGATAAAAAAAAATAGCGCATAACCTTGTAGATGTGTCCCAGTTAGAAATACCTTCAAATCGAGTCACAAACCACACTGCTCAGATGCTCTCCAACTGAGGGTGTACCCAAGTAACTAGATGTGATTCCCAAACCGTCTTAGCTTCAAACTTAAAAATAAATAACTCTTTTGACATCCAGCCGTAGTGCTCTCCCCTCAATACTCCTGCTCATGAACAGAGATGAATAGTGCGTTAGTGTCTAGTGGATATCCGTAACTGACAACTAAATTTGTGGTACTGAACGGGATATTGATTGCGGCCCATCTTTATCTACCAAAGATAAGTTACATGTACATATTAAGCATCGGGAGTTATGCTTGGTGTATTATTATTATTGAATAAAGTGATTGTGGGTTACAAAAATGCTAAGCCGAATATACCCCCAAGACGTCCAGTCAAGGTACATGCATCACAGCCAAATCCACGCGATATGGTAACAATTTTCTGATAAAAGCAGTGCATAACTTTATAGGTGGAACATACTTTCAGGTAAAGTAACCCAGTCTGCTCAGCCGGTCTCCAATTGAGGGGTGATCCCAAGTAATACCAAGTCATACAACTGACAAGAAACTCTGTGATACTGATCTGAATATTTATTGTTCTCTGTTTTAATTCCCCCAAACGAAACCTGTACATGTTAACACATTTAATCAATGAAGATCATAAGCCACAAGAGACATTCTTGATGATCATGTCTTGCATTTGTCCGTTTCTGTACTATATCTAATGTTTATTGCCAGAGGCCGAATGCAGTTGCTAGAAGGGAGCGGTTAGCCCCTCGCGACACTTTTATAGGGGCGACACTTTTATAGGGGCGACACTTTTATAGGGGTGACACTTTTGTGTCTGCTGTATGTTATAGTCCTGTCTAAGCTGTATTGAAGTAAAAGTGATTTTAATGTCGGGTCAGTACTCACAGTTGAAGGATCATTTCGATTTCGAGTAACTTAAACTATGGCCTATCTACTGTTTATAGAGCCACATCTGACAGATGAAATAGAGTTTGATGATGTCATTGAAGAATTTGCTAACAAAAAAGTTGGTGTAGAAAGTTGTATTTTTCATTTCAGAAATAATGATGGTCCTAATTTTTTACACATTTTTTTATACGTCGTTTTTTGCCTTTTCACCGTTACTGATAAAGTTTTCGGGTGTATAGTGCATATTTAAAGCAACCTATTTTTTTTAAAATCATTTTATCCCAAGCAAGGAGGGAATGCCACTAGTATGCAGGGGGGGGGGGTTACAGAAAGAGAAGTTTAGAGAAAAAAACTGGGTATAGAGAGGACCAAGGAGAGGATAAAAGAATAAAGGGCTCAAGAAGATAGAAGATGGCGATTGACGTTGCTTTTAAATTTTTGATTGCATCACACAAAAAATTCATGACAGCACCACTATTAAAGCCTGAGAAAAGAAAAGGAACCGGGAACCCCTTCCTAAACAAGAAACAGGGTATGTTCAAGAGAAGTGGGAGGTGTATGAACCGGGCGATAGGAAAGCCTATCTACTTCCTATTAAAAAAAGAAAAAAAGAAACAAACAAACAAAACAAGTAAAACAAACAAAAATTGCAAAAAAGTGCAAAAAAATAAAACCTTCCTGGGTTTGATTCTAATTTCCAGTTATTTCGAGGAATGAACATTCAGATAATTAATTTAGAGGAACAGTCAGTGTCCATAGAACTTTTAACCATGCGATGTTTAACTGACATTCTAGGATATAAGGAGGGATAGGAGGTTATAGGAATGGAGTAACAAATTTGGTAAACCACACAATGTTCCTTGTCAGGTAACTGGTCAGTGTGGTAGTGTAGCAGTGAGCTTGACACTATATGGACAGAGTAGACTGACATCGTTTCAATTGTGTTTTGATACAATTACGGTGACTTTGATGTGAATTTTTTCTGATTTTCGTGGCCGAAAACATACGACTATCTCTCACTTAGGATGAGAGGTGATAGTCGGTTTGTTAAGAACTGCTTTACTTAATCAACCTACTTTTCTTTCGGCTTCTCTCAAAGGAATTTGAGTTCTACCCATATACCAAGACCAACCAGACAACCACAGACGAGTGGCACATGTGCTGATATATATATATATATATATATATATATATATATATATATATATATATATATATATATATATATATATGGACACGCAATTGAATGAAGCAGATTAAAGTGCAAGTTTGAGTTTTTTAAGCAATAAGTTTTAACTTAGTATTAGTCCAAGTATCCACTTTGTTGTGAAAACCGTCAAGCCAAATTTCTTCATTCAGTTACCCACTCAGAATGGACACTCATTAAAATGTATTATCGAGAATTAACACTAAAAATGTTCTTGCACCTTTTGCAGGTGTGTCGGCATACTCACAGGCATTCATATATATATATATATATATATATATATATATATATATATATATATATATATATATATATATATAATTAAGTTACGAAGAACTTGGTAAACCGAATGGGTAATTCCAAGAAGGATGAAATCCTGAGAGCTCAATGTGAATACAGAGCTAATATTTAATGAAAAAACAGACCACTTTAAGGTATCATTACAATAATTTATTTCACCGAATTTCATTTCGTTATTGGAAGTGTTACCTGATGATCCGGAGTCCTTTAAAAGGATTTTGGTGAAATAAATTATTGTAATGGTACCTTAAAGTGGTCTGTTTTTTCATTCATATATATATATATATATATATATATATATATATATATATAGAGAGAGAGAGAGAGAGAGAGAGAGAGAGACAGAGACAGAGACAGAGACAGAAACAGAGACAGAGATACCTATCGCATTTACTCCTCCCTAGCTATTGTGATGATGGCCAAACCAAGAGTCCTCCATAGGAGCTAGCTTAAATGCCGGCCGATAGGACGACTTTTAAACTAGCTTAAAATTTTAAGCCAACTAAAATTTTGGATGAAATTTTGGATACGAAAGGAAAAGAAGAGTCACTCCAGTTGAACAATGTAAGCAACGATAATCACTAGTATAATATATTAATATATTTTTTTAACCTCACTTAATCTGGCAACCCTGAATCTGAGCTCAACGAAAATCGTTCCCTGTGCCTAACTTTTCTAGGGCTTTTGAATGAACTATGAATCATTGACACATACGCACAAACACACATACATCGTACTTTATATATAAGATTAAAACAAAAAGACAGGGAAGAAAAAAAAGAAAATTCGGGAATAGGATGACAGAGAAAAGTTATAAAAACGAAAACAAACAACGGACAGACAACAAAGAACAAGGTAAATACAAGAAAATTACAAAATATAAAATTGTTCATTTCAACAATATCGATGACTAGCGACAGTTAACTGCGGATGTTTTGAAAATCAGATAAGAAAGCCTTGGTGAGTATCTGAAAGTAATATTATAATAGTACATAAACTAGTTTTATAACTTTGAGAGTGAGTCACCGTGCAATATGTATTAGTGATGGCGGGAGGCAAACTCAAGGTCTACCCCGACAGGACACACTCTAGCTATGCCACTGGCCGAATGACAAGAAGTCGCCTAAATTCTCCTACACCCCACGATACGATCAGGTCATAGAAATTCCATAGTTTTGACAATCTCAATTCTTTTGCGAAATTCCTACACTTGCGTTTCATATAAACGGTGTGGCTGAAATAAAAGGTGTGGCCGGAATGTTTTTTTTTTGTTTTTTTTAGTAATGAAAACTTTATTCTAGAATGTTCGTAGCGTAAAATACTGGTTTGGGGGATATTTTTTGAATATTGAATAAAGGGAATGTGTTAAAATCGCACTGGGTGAATTTTACTCTAAAAAAGAATAATTCTTTCAGCCCGTTTGTTTGAAATACAGATTTATCTTGTTCATGTCGATTCTGATATTTTAGGGAAAATTACCTATAGTACATATGGTGACGTTCTAGGCGTAGCTTAGAGGTAGCACAAGGAAGGGGCACCCAGTGAGGATCTAAGTCAATATTCAGTCGTACTTGATCTTAGCGTGACAAGCTTGCTAACCATTACACTACGTCGAAGTGCCCAAAATGATTTTCTAATCGTAGCTTAGATGTGGCACAAGGCCGAAAATATGGGCATTCAGTGAGGATCGACCCCCCGAGACCATTTACATATGTATCCTCACTTATGCCTGGGATCAGAGTAGTAAGTGGGTGATCTGGCACGGATCACATCGTCATCCCCCTTGTCCTCTATCTAGGATCTCTGTAGGATCTGTGCACACTGTCTAACTTAGTATTTGTAACTTATATTTAGCGTCTGGTATATGTTACTCTTCTGCTTACGCACGGGTCGGGTGTTCGAATCAGAGCAGATTCAATTTGCTAATTTTATATGTTTGTTTTTGTAAAGAAAATGTCACACATTATCATTTTTTCTGCCTATCTGTTAAGATGCGTAGCTAATCCCTGTTGCAGATGCCTACTCAGGCACATCTTTGTTTCTTCGACATTTATCGTGACACCTTATGGTGAGTGAACATTAGGCAGAGTTTCTGGGGTAAAGCGCGTAATCTAGCGTGATCAAAAGTTTGAACAAAGCCAATACGCCCAATTACTCGGCCACGATGACTTGTGATTTCAGCACAACAACAGATTCCAAACAGTTCCGTAGTATGGTTTTCAGGCACATTCCAATGGTGCCGCTTGATGAGATCGTCTCCCCAGACCAATGTCATCAAGAAGTCGAATCGACTCTGGTGAAATACGAACCCGGGTATCATGGTCGGGATGCTGGCGTTCTTATCACGAAAGAGAAAGAGTGGGAAGTGGGAATTGATGAGGATGAAAGAGAGACATAGAAGAACTGTCTAGATATCAAGAAACAATAGAGAAAAGATCAGTAAGCAGGGGGGGTGTAAAAGTGTTAATGGAGAGAAAGATTAAAAGAATGGCAAATAAGAAGATGAAGTAAAAAAAAAAATGTGTATTCCTTTGCCATGATCATATGTATAGCTGGTCACTCGTATTCGAGGATATCCGTCTAAAAGGACAGATAGCTAATCCCTCTTGCAGACACTTGCTCAGACGCATTTGCGTTTACACTCACAGCAACTATACTGGGCAGACCTTCGTTACGGTTTCTAGCGTGATCCACAGTTTGAACAAGGCCAGCAGGCTCAGCCATGATGACATGTGACTTCGTGTTAGCACATCTATCGATCCCCCGAGTCCGATACCCTTCCTGGCAAATCGACCATGGTAAGATTCGAACCCGGGTTTCATGGTCAGAATGAGAACCTTCTAACCACTCAGCCACGTGTCCATACCCATGGTCATATAGCATTTAGATAAATACATGAATGCATCACGATGACTAGAAGTGATAAGGGATTGAATGATAAGATACGGCCAAATGGTAAAAGAATAACAGTACGAGACAATGGATAATCTTCATTATCAACAACGGTAAAATTTCCAGAGATCCAGTTATTATTATTATTATTATTATTATTATTATTAATAATAATAATAATAATAATATTATTGGTATTAGCCAAATCCTCGTCTTACGAACACTTCCCTTAATAATAATTTTGAAATAATAATTCAGCAGACGATGTTATTTTATTTATGGTAACTGGATTTTTGGCGATTGCCTTACACATTTTCCATCGTTTGATACTGTGCGTTTGAAAAATGATGATTTTATCACTGTCGACATCGCGTGCGCTTTTCAGTCTATTCGGGGGTCGCCGAAGAAAAAAAATTTAAGTCCAAGCTCCAAGAGGCCTTTCCCCAAGGCAGTACCTCTCTTTCGCGTGAGGGTGGGAGCACCGAAGGGACTTTGGCAATTTTTCTACGGTATTGCTGGTAAGCTCACTCTTTTGGTTAAGATCAAAGTGTAGTATCTGTTCTTATCAGCATAATCTGATTTTCTCTCCCCATTTCTATCTCCCGTCTTTCTTTCATTTTCTCACTGAAACCAAGTCATGTCTTTTTTCACGCAATCCAAACAGAATAGTCCATTAATTATGGGGTATTGCCAGGACGTAACGGTCGGGCGAACTAACGAAGTGAGGACTAGTACAATTTTTTTTTTTATCATCATCATTATTATTATTATTAGTAGTAGTAGTAGTAGTAGTAGTCTAAGATAGCAATAGGAAAAAGAAGGAAAAATTGGGATTAAGAAAAAAATAAATGACGTGAGGGAAAAGAGAAATAACAAAGAATAAAAATGACGTGAATTAGAGCAAGCAATAATAAAATTAAAAATGGGAAAAAAAAAAGAAAAGACGAAGTTGAAGGAAAAAGTGTTATGAAAGAGAGAAAAACAGAAGTATTGGTATATAAAATAAGAGACAGTAATGAAACGCGAAGATAGTTTGGTTTGTTTTGTTTTACGGCATATCAACCTCAATGGGTTATTTAATGCCGACAAGATTTTTTATTGCTGCTAATATTTTTTTCCAAAAATGTATTGCTGGTAATATTTATTTTCTTCAAAAATGTATTGCTGTTAATAATATATTGCTAGTAATAATTTTTCCTCAAAAAATTTATTGCTGGTATAAAAATCTATTTTTTCACTTCCATAGTGTTTTGACCCCATTTAGGGGGTTAACTATTTGCGTATAGTTGGGACCTTAACAGGTGCTACCACCCCTGGTGAGGGTGGACCTGGGAACACCCGCAATTGAGAGGTGGTTCCACGCTCCTCAAAACCACCAGAACAGAGGCCTTGCTGTCGGATGTAGTTTATTGGTGAACGCGAAAAAGATACAAAAGGGAAATGAATGATAAGAAAAGAAAGAAAGAAAAGGCTCTGGTAAATTTCGATAATATCAAAACGAGAAATTCAAGAGAAAGTCAGTGAAGAAAACGTTGATTAAAGTAAGGAAGATTTAACGGCGTCATTCCATAAAAAAAAAAAAACAGATAGTGTAGAATGGTAGTTCCGTGTTCTGTTAAAACACTTCCCAGATGAAAAATGCAACGCCAAATCCGAATATGTATTGAGTTAGCAAAAGACTCTTTTCAAAAGCAATAGAAAGTATTAAGAAATTTAAAATTTCGTTAGAAACAAACGAAAGAGTGCTGGACTGGTCTTATATGGCAGTGACCGCTAGACAATCTTTTCACAGATGAAGAGAAAACTGGAAGCAACAGAAATGTGGCTCTACAGAAAGATGCTGAGGATTCTGTGAACGGAATGAGTAAGCAACCAAGAAACCTTAAAGAAAATAACAAAAAGAACACTTACACTAAATTTGAAAGAGACAGCTGAAGTTTTTTGGACACATACCGTAATTTCTCGAAAATAATACGCATTTTTTTTTTTTTTACTGTAAATTACATGTTTTTTGTTTTTTGTTTTTTTTAAAAACCTTTTATCTCAAGCAAGGCGGGAAGCCACTGGGACGCAAAGGGTTACAGAAAATTTGGAGAAGTGATAGAAGAAAGGATGAGGAGAAGGGTAGTGGATAGATCAAGGCAACTGGAGATGTCGTTTGACATTACATTTGAATAGCTGGAGATTATAGCTCTCAGGGAAAATGTAATAGGGAAGGGAGTTCCACAGGCGAGAGGTGCGAGACATGAAGCTATTGGAGTAGAAGAGACGGCTACATTTAGGAGTTTCGACAGTGAAGGGGTGAGAGCGGGATGCCAGCCTCGTAGGGCGCTTGAACTCATGAAGTCTGGGAACCAGCGAATGCAGCTCCTCGGAGCAATTGCCATGAAAGTATTTGTAAAAAAGTCAGAGAGAGGCGACGGCGCGTCTGTGAGAAAGTGACTGTAGACGAGATGCCAGAGCAGGGCCAATTATATTGCATATCCGCCTCTGGAGCCTATCAAGAACCCCGAGGCAAACAGAAGGGGCTCCAGACCATATATGGCAGCAATACTCCATGCAAGGGCGAATTGTTGATTTGTAGATCTGGAGGATCGATTCCTGGGAGAAAAAATTCCTGGCGCGGCACAGGGAGCCAACTTTCCTTGCGGTGGACGAAGCAATGTGATAGTAAGGGTGCGTATTATAAATAGGTCTAAACAAATATATATTTTCGTTATTTATTTATAATAATAAATACATATTTTATTGACATTTTACTATTATACCGGCTATATCAACCCTCTTCATAAAAAGAAAACACCAGTTTGCTGAAGCTTTAAATATGTTTACAGGATACATGGTTTTCATAAGTTCTTTTGCCTTCATCCTTATTTCCACAGTACTTATGGAACATCCTCTTGATCGTCTTTCTTTCACAAATTCAACTTGAGCTTTTCTTCCTCTACCTATATATTTGACACTTGATTTACACATTTTTAGTTCATTTTTATTCTTTCTCCATAAACGTATGTTAGCCTCATTCAACTCATATTCTCTAGCTGCAGTTCTGTTTCCTATTCTTTCTGCTAATTCCATTAATTTTTGTTTAAAATTTTCACTATAATTTGCATGTTTTGACGACATTTTGGCGGGAAAATAAAATATTATATTTATCGGGAAAACCGCGATGGTAATTTTAAACGTTATTTTAGCCATATAGTTTATCTTATTCTTAATGTCAAGGTCGACAAAATGTCTTCGTAATTATTTTTTTGTGAGTCAGTCGTTCACTTTTGAACCGACTGCTCGGTTGAACTCTCTTCCTACGGACGGGAGGAACCCGAAGGAGGCTACGCCGAAGGGCGGTGTCTCCTTCGGGGAGGTAAAACCGGCCCTGAACCCGTATATACGGGTTCAATGGGCATATTTTTGGCCGAGCCCACGGGCTCGGAATACCCACGTTCAAAAGGCCTTGTGCCACCTTGTGACACCCTCGTGGGGGGGGGACTCAATATGGTAATTATTTTTTTGTTGTTTTTCTGACAAAATTTATAGATGCGTATTATACGTAGGGATAGATATATTTCTTAAATTTTGGATCATTTGTTTGGGTGCGTATTGTTTTCGAGAAATTACGGTAAATGAGGACGGAGAGATTGGATAACGTAACACTCAAAGGGCAAGAGGCAAGAGAGATAGAGGAGACAGCAAGCTATTTACCTAATGAGTTTGTGTGGATGAATGACGAAATGTTGTGCAAGAGACTTAAGGGAGAGACACTACTCAGGGTCACTAGGGATAGGAAGTTTTAGAGAGACATAAACACCCGTGTCTGGAAGGGGGGATGCGGCACATAGAAGAGGAAGAAGAAGAATAAGATGAAGGAGGAGGAGGAGGAGACGGAAGGATGAAGAGGAGGATGGGGTTAGTAAACAGGAAAACCGAAACAATGAGAGAGAATAGGATTAAAACTGCAAGGCGGGAAATGTAGAGAAGGAAGGAATCAGAAGAGGCGAAAAAAAAAGAGAGGCTATGTGAAACGAGGTAGAAGTAAAAGAAAATAAAAATAAAAAGGGTAATATAAAGAGAGAGTGAAAAGACAAAGAAGGAAATAAAAGAAGGGAGTATATAAATGCGAGTCAATCCGGTAAAAGCATAACAAAGGCAACAAAGGAGTAAGTAAAAAAAAGAAGAATGACTTTTTAAGAAGTTTAAAAACGGAATCCAGAAAGAGGAGAAGGAAGAAAAAAGTGGAGAAAAGAAAAGAACATGAAAACAAAACAAGAAAAAAAAAAGGCCAGATGGAGAGAAAGTGGCTTAATGAAGGGGAGGGCGAGGAAATTAGAAAAAGAAGAGAAAAAGAAACAAAGAGAGAATAAAATGCAAAAAAAAAAAAAATGGTGACGACAAAGTGAGCAAAAAGACAGCAAATAAAAACGAAAAGAAAACATTTCTTTAAGCCGGCGGGGGTGGGGGGTAACAAGGAAGGTAGAAAGAAAAAAAAGACAAAGAAAAGCAACGATTAAAAAAGGAAAGAAAACATTTTTAATGAAAGCGGTGGGGGGTGACGTGTAAAAAAAGAAGACGAAGAAAAGGACAGATAGGATAAAAGGAACAGAGTTTATTGAAGCAGGAGGATGGAGGAAAATAGAAAGACAATTAAAAGAGAGAGAGAGAGAGAGAGAGAGAGAGAGAGAGAGAGAGAGAGAGAGAATGATCCCAATGACAAAGATTTTCGGGTAGGGATCGGAGTAGACTAGTTTTTTTGATTTTTTTTTTCTATATACCCTCCAACTAATATCGTGTACTGCTACCCACCCAAGTGAAGTGTCGAAAGGAACAGACATAAAGAAAAGCAAGTGGTGGAAAATGGGAAAGACGGGGTTCTTGGACCTCTGGGTAAGCAAACGCCCCACTTCGACTACAATTATTCAGTTATAGATTTCTCTCTAATTGGTCATTTAGGCTATTTATGATGTCGCCACTATTCTTTTGTGTGCGCGCGCACGCGTGCGTGCGTGTGCGCACACGTGTGTGTGTGTGTATGTGTGTGTGTGTGTGTTGTAATTATTACTGCTTTTCTTATCATTTAAAAAAAAAATAATACCCATTGCATTTTTAAGTGGTCCGGACATCACACAGAATAGAATTTCGGCGCTATTTCTAACGGATGTGAATGTAGTGGTGGTATTCGCGGGGCGGGGGGAAGTGAATACATATTTAAAAGGGAGTCTCACCATGGAGTAATAGCTAGTAATCGTTTTTGTTTGTTTGTTTACAATGATGTTCGCCCTGTACAAGGCTCAAGGGCCACTCGAGGTAGAGAGGCACAGCTTATGCGGATATGTGCGGAAAATAACGTGTTTAACCCTAGACTTGAATAGCTTAAGATTAGTGATCGGGGAAGCAACCTCTTGTGATTCGGTTGAGGTTGGTTCGCTACAATGGGCGTGGCATGGTGGGTCTTAGCCGGGAAGGTAAATACCGGTGGAACTAAAGGGTGTAGTTCATCTGAACACTCTCTATGGAAATAGTAATAGAGCAGTGAGATGTTTCTGCCGTCTCATCTGTGGAAAATATAATAATAAGTAGGGGGGGGTTAATATAATTCGTCACCCAAAAGGACGCGGAGACGAGAGAGAGGGAAAAGTAAAAACTGGGTAGCTCCTGCCCATATATGGCAGCAGGACTCTTTTTTTCGGCTACTGTTCGTGTTTATGGCGGTATCATCATCATCATCATCTTCATCATCATCTTCATCATCATCTATGAGATATATCCCTTCAGGAAGTAGGCGATAATGGCCCTCCTCAGTTTTCTTTCCCCTGAAGTTTTAAGCAACATTTGACTATTTACCCTCTATGTCACTGCCCTAAGATCCATCACATTAACTCATTAGGTACATTTCTCGCTGTTTTCCTACACCGTACTTTCCTCAATTTGTCCTGTGAGTGTTAAATTTTCCAAGTCATCCTTCTTTATTGTGTGTCCCAGAAATTTTAACTCTTTTCGAATTTAAGTCAAAGTCTACTTCGATTTTTAACCCACAGACGAAAACTTACTAGCCTCTTGCTACTCTATCGATATTTCCATGGCAAATGTTCAGACGAGCTACATTCCTTAGTTCCACCAGTTCAAACCATAACAGCTTGAACCTACCATGCAACGAACACACATGGTCAACTCATCCTCATTCCATTCCATTGGTAAGTAAAAAGTGACAGCTCCATCCCAAGAGCTGTTACTTTGTGAAAAAGATTCCTGAAAGGACGTTTTCTCCAACACTACAATCTTAACCTCTTCACGTCTCGGGTCAATCGATATCGATCCTACATATCCTCATAATATGCACTTTTACTTCCCCCATTTACGCCCTTACAACAACCTAATTTAGTAACCTCTACCTTGAGAGGCTCTTTGGCTTTATACAATGATCTGTTCTATTCATGGTATTCTCATATATCTGTCTATGCAACCACATCCCCGTACCTGCGAATCTTTTTTCTTTATCTGTAAGGAAATTGTCCAATATTCATTGCCATAGAAAATATAAATCTTTATTTAAAAAGTAATCTATTATTGACAGAGGCCAATCTTTTCTCTCTTTGGCTAGGGAAATTTTTAGAAGATAAAACTCACTACAGTATTACAGTACTTTTTTGATTATCAGTATCTCGATTTTCCGGACTTCAATTGTCCGGACGTAAAATGAAGAGAAGAACTGAAATCATCCAAACATTATTCAATTATCCGAACTAACTCCGTTCTAATATTTTAAAAAAATACACTGATGAAGTCAGTTAAATTCTTCTATAACAATTGTTATTTAATATCTTGTCCCTTTAGAATCGTTGGCTCTCCATGATTTCCTGTCCTTTGTAGCGCTTAGTAAACTTTGCCTTTTTGTCATCTCTCTTAAACCCTCTTCTTCCATTCATTTACACAAGTTCATTAGGCAAGATATGCGCTGTTTTCCACTGTCTCTCTTGCTTTTAATATGTCCTGTGACTGTGAAATTTTCCAAGCCCTCTTTTCTAATTATATGCCTGTCCTGGCTATGACGATAAACTACATCCAACAGTAAGGCCTCTGATCGAGAGGTTGAAGTTTGCGTGGAGCGTGGAACCACCTGTTGATTGCTTTTGCTTTTAGGTCCACACTGACCCGGGATGGTAGCACCTGTTAGGGTCCCAGCTATGGGCAACTAATGAATCCCAGAATAAAATAAAATAAAATAGGAAAGTATAGAAATATATTTTTATAATAAAAATGCAAACAATACATTTTTATAAAAAAAAAAATACAGTTTTATGCATTTTTAGAGTAAAATAACAATCAATACATTTTATAGTAAAATGGCAATCAATACATTTTTATTGCCAAATGACGATCAATAAATCAATCAATTATAGTAAAATTGAAGACATGTCACACATTGTCAAAAAAATGAAAAAAAAAATGCTAATGTCATGTCTTCAGTGACGTTCAGGGGTTTGGTGATGCCTGAGGCCAACCCCGTGATTGTATGCTCCTAAGACTCAACTGAGAGGGGGCTACTCTGGTCCAGCTTATCAAAACACGGATCCACATTCACACCATTTTGTGAGACTTGTACAACGAAGTTAACAGAGGCAATTCAAAATTTCAAAAACTAAATTTTTATTTCACTCTTTGACTGGATGCCCCCCCCCCCCGATATGGATGCCCGGGGGCCGTCACAACCTCTGTCCACCTTCTACGCCCTACAGCATGTCTTAGAAGAAGAAACAAATTTTTACTCCTTGTTTGATTTTGTAAATTTATTTGGTAAAAACAAAATGCTGCTAAATAATTATAATTTAATGTTGAAATAGTGTTATTCTCTTGAACTATAAAGTTTAGCGTTTCATATTAAGATTTCGGCATAAAATAACCCATACGGGTTGATATACCGCTAAACAAAAAAAAAAAAAAATCATTATATGCCCGAGAAATTACAACAAGCGCTTTTCCACAGACGAAACGTTGCCCGCCTTACTGTATCAATTCAAGTCTCACTGAAACATCAGTTCTCATCACGAAGGTTAAGCAACGTTGAACCTGGTAGCTATTTAGATGAGTGACGACTGAGGAACACAGTAAATGGTTTGTGATCATGTATGAGACTAAGCTAAAGATTCATTGATAAACAGGAAATTAATATGAATGAACGAGTTCCGTAAGCTGTGATTAGGGCACATGTACTACAACCAATTCAGCAGTGTGTGTGTGTCTAAGGCAGTCATTCTCAACATTTTTTTTACCCAGTGCACCATGTAGAGGAGGCGTAACTCTGAGTAAATAATTATAAACCTCTTTTCATTTATATATACAAAAATGCTCATAAAAAATTAGAAACATCAAGACGTGGAAACAACAAAACGAGTATTATTTATTATCTGGCTGTTATGTGGTATGGGAGTCCCGAGAGACAGAAATACTGAGTAAAAATTGTAAGTTTGGGGTCAAATGTAGATCAAATAGGGATTGGAACCGACAGAACAATAAAATAAGGAATAAGAAAAGTGTATACAGTCTTCTCGTATGTTTATATATATATATATATATATATATATATATATATATATATATATATATATATATATATATATATATATTTTGTGTATGTGTGTGTATGTGTGTGTAATGAGTGTTCAGGAGATTAAATTTGTTTATATATATATATATATATATATATATATATATATATATATATATATATATATGTGTGTGTGTGTGTGTGTGTGTGTGTGTGTAATAAGTGTCCAGGAGAAGAAATTTTCGATGACGCACGTGTTAACGACTTGTCTGCGTGAACTGCTTGTCCTATAATAAGAATGTCACGCGTTTGTGTGTATAGAAGAGGAAAACGAAGTCAATTGACATTGGTTTAGAATGAATGAATTAATGATAATTATAAGTGTTTTAATTATTTTATTATAAATATTTGTAACACTAATTAATATTTATCTATTTATTTTTTTTATGAACACGAAAACTCTTTTCATCATAAGTCAGGATGCAATTCTCTCGCTTTCCAAGATTGTCCGACTCAAAAGTTTCCTTCCAAATAATATTCATATATTATTGAAAAATTTGCATTTATTTTCGTATTATTGCATATACATTTACATGGGATCACCTCAGCTCGACGTGGTGTAATGGTTAACAAGCTTGCTTACTTACAAGATCAGTTACGACTGAATAGCGAGTTTGATCCTCACTGGATTCCCCAGACATCTGCCATGTGCGATTTTTATTCTACGCTTAGAAAATCACCATATAAATTTATACGGATTATTTCTAAAGAGGATTTTAAGAAATTTAATAGCAATAGAAAATGTTGATGGATTTTTAAACAGTAATTTGTTTTAATTCAGAACTAATTATTAACTTTTTGAAACCCTTTCTTGGCGTTCAAAAATAGGTTTTGTTCCTTGTCTTGTGTTGAGGTTGAATATTCTGCAAATGTTGCTACAACTTTGTAGGTTTTAAAGAATCATTTGACAAAGTTTCGCAAAAAAAAAATACCCACTGGGGTCTTTCTTTTTCATTGATGATGACTGATGTGAATCCATATTGAATGTAAGATTCATCATACCGTCTTTTTGACACTCATAATGAGCTCCAAATTCTGTATATAAAAAAGCAAGAAAAAAAAACAAAAACAAAAGATTAATGCCCCCTACGCCTAAAACCTTGAAATTCCCGCATCCAGAGGGAGACTTCACCCTTGGTTGAGAAATCCTGATCTAAGGCAAGATAGTCTGAAGGAGCTACTTCCACTTCATGTTGGTTTTAAATTTAGAGTTTTCCTCCTAAGCTGGCTACCCAACCAAGGCTAAAGGATAGATTGTTCTACAAGAGAGTTTTAATTAACAGTTGTCTTTCTCCTAGATATAATACCCTCCACAAGGCAAGTGGGTACAATTTTATTAAAGTACACTTATATTTAGAATCAGAAAGTGACAGTAAAAATTTCTGGGACACGTAATGAGAAAAGATGACTTGGAGAATTTGACACTCACAGGATATGATTGTAAAAGAAGCAGAAAGAAACAGTGAGTAACCTACTTAATGATCTCGTGTATATAGAATGCAGAACAAGGACTGGAAAATAGTAAGGAGATATACAATACTTAGAGCTACGGAAATTGTGGAGAATCGTGAACACCAAACCCAGAAGGAACACAATACAAAGAAGAAGTAACAACAATTGTTATTTAATATCAATTTTCTTATATAGCAGTGAATCCTGGAGAATATCTCCACAAATGAAGAAGTGAAGCAACAGAAATGTGATTCTACAGAAGGATACTAAGAATGACATGGACTGAACATGGAAGCAACGAGGAAGTTTTAGAGAAAATAAAAACAAAAAAGACATTTGTACCTAACATCAGAAAGCAACAGATTGAAATTTCTTGGAACGATAATGAGAAAAGGGGCTTGGAAAGTTTGACACTAACAGGACAAAGTTAAGAGGGGAACGAGAAAGCATCATAGCACCTACATAGAATACTTGGGTAAATAAATGGATGGCAGAACATTTGATGGTAGAGATTGTAAAAAGACAGTATTTCTAAGATCTACAAAGAATAGAAAGTATGGCATAGCCATGATCTCCCACGCCTCGAGGAAGAAGATTTAAACCCATAGCAGAAGAAAATGAAATAAACGTAACTGATTCGATCTGATCTTGAACCCTCCATGCCGATTCCATTTCTCTTGGGTCGATAACCGTTACGCTAACTGCACATTCCCCAGTAAAAAGAAAAATATTTCTTCTGTCCGCTTCTGCCTCTCTCTCCGTCCGTCCGTCCGTCCGTCCCTCTCTCTCTCTCTCTATCACTCTCTCTCTATCACTCTCTCTCTCCCTGTCACTGCCTGTGTATCTATCTATCTGTCTCTCTCTGTCACAGTTTGCCTGTTTCTTTCTCTCTGTCTCTCTCTCTGACGCTGTCTGTCAGACTCTCTCGCTCCTACTCTGTCGCTGTCTGTCTGACTCTATCTGTCTCTCTGACTCACTGCCGATGTCTATCTCTCCGACTGTATCTCTCTCTCACTCTCTCTCTCTCTCACTCTGCCACTGTCTGCCTGCCTGTCTCTTTCTGTCTGTCTGCCGCTCTCTCTCTCTCTCTCTCTCTCTCTCTCTTTGTCGTTGTCTATCTCTCTTTGTCTCTCTGACTTTCTCTCTCTTACTGTCGCTGTCCCTCTGTCTGTCTGGCGCCTTTGTCCCTCCCCCTCTCTTTCTCTGCCTATATATATATATATATATATATATATATATATATATATATATATATATATATATATATATATATATATATATATCCTCTATCTCCCGGTTGTCCAGAATTTATTGTCTCTCTGACTTTCTCTCTCTTTACTGTCGCTGTCTCTCTGTCTATTTGTCGCCTTTATCCTTCCCCTCTCTCTCTGTATATATATATATATATATATATATATATATATATATATATATATATATTTCCTCTCTCCCGGTTGTCCAGAATTTATTTTTATTTTTACTTTATTTCTGACCTCGGGATGACCTTCTTTAAGGTCATGTAGTTCATCAAAATTTTAACATGAACTTTGACTTCTACAAACTGGTTCTCTAAATGGTTCACAACCGCTTCTCGAGGCGGTAAGAGTTAACAAAAACATCATTTATTGACTCTAAAACCAGCATTTACACACTTCCCTGAAATCATTTTTTCAGACTATTTATTTATTTATTTATTTGTAGTGAAAGTTCTTTTCACCCGAGAATCGTTATTGGCTCACTGAGTGACCCACACCTGCAGCCTGATTCCAGACTAAGCAACCTACCAGGACGAGCTTGATGGCGTTAGTTGCGTAAATTGCACCAGCAGCCAGGGCTCGAACTCATGTAAAAACCAGGATCTGATTTTAAAGGCATTACAAAATCTGAGTTGAAAAATAGAAAGGATTTTTGAAATAATGGCCGGCTACATTTACACATTTTCGAACACATCCATCTGCAATAGCGGCTAGATAATCCCTGATGCAGACGCTTACTCAAGCACAATTGCGTTTGTTCAGCATCCAAAGAGCCCACCTGTGGTTTATACTGAAACTCTGCTGAGCGGTTTTCTTGTTGCAGTTTCTGCGAAAGAGCGCATAATCTGACATGATCAACAATTTGACCAAGGCCACTACACGGAAACCCTCGGTCACAATGACTTATGAATTCGTGCTAGAACAACCATCATCTACCCAATTTTGCTCACAAAGATTGGGCCAATCTGTGGTACAGTCTGTTTCATTCTAAACGCAATTGTCAGGCACAAGGCCTGACGATTGCGTTTAGCATAAAACTGTCGCTTCTGGGTGCTGACTTCAATGTCCACTTTTATATTTACATGACACTTTAACTCATAAATATAGCATACCTTATATTTTATCATATATATATATATATATATATATATATATATATATATATATATATATATATATATTAGTGGCGAGTCTAAGTCATCAATGTTTGTCGGACGCATCACAATTTGTAACAAAATATACTATTCGTATAACTTGGTATAACTTAGATGCTAAAATGATTCTTTACGCTAACTAAAATATATAATTTTAAAATCTCTAACCAGATATGTTTTTTAAATAACTTTTGTATCTATCTCGAGTGGGTGTTTGTATATATATATATATCTGTGCGTTAGTGTGTTTTTGTATCTCTCTGTCTGTGAATTTTTAGTTAAATTTATTGTATGTTATTGATTCAGTAATCGTGGATGCTTATTGGCATATTTCCCCAAAATTAATCCAGTCACACTCCTCACTCCAAGCTTCCAGTCGATGAGTTTTCTTTGATTTTTGCCAACTTTAATTTGCCTTTTTCACTTGATACATTGTGCTAAAAAAGCTGATACTGTACGAAATAAATTATTTAAAATGGACATTTGAAAGAAATAAGTTGAAATAAAAATGTGTTCCTTGAAAAACAGGGCATACAAGACATTAAAGATTTTTAAAAGATTATTTATAAAATTAAAGCAAGAATTACATTGCCTATTAAGTATGTCACCAGTTCAGATAGAGCTCAGACCTACGCAGCCCGACTAGTCGCATTACTTTTATTTAAGTCTTTTTTTACTTACTTTATTTGTTTTTATTTTTTTCTTTCTTTCTTCTTGATTATGTACAATATCATCGAAATGTATTTCGGTCAATATTCGAGGCGACGGAGATGTGGTTCTACAGAAGGATGCTAAGGATATCATGGACCGAGCGTGTGAGCAACGATTAGGTCTTAGAGAGAATGCAAAGAAGGAGGAAGCTAATACTTAACATCAGGAAGAGGCAGCTGAAGTTCCTGGGACGCGTAATGAGGAAGAAGGGCCTGGAGAATCAGATACTCACGGGTCGAACAGAGGGAAATTGAGACAAGGGAAAACAACGCATGACATATCTAGAGGTTTTAAGCAAGTGGTTGACAGAACGTGATCTGTGGGAGGAAGCAGAGGGAAGGAACTTGTTGAAAGCTGCAAGGGATAGAGGGAGGTGGAGAGCCATGATCGCCTACGTCCTGAAAGGACACGACCCATAGAAAGAAAGAAGTTACTTTGTCTTTAAATTTACTATAGTTATCGCTTTTATTTTATATTAATGTCGTGTCTGGACGTCCGTATCTAAAAAGAAATCGGAAGGTTTATACATATACAAAAAAAAATCAAAATTATTTTTAAAATACTGGATGTTGCTAAATTGTAGTTAGCTATTCCATTTATGATTATTCAATATAGTTGTTACTTAATCATATCACCTAATCAGTACAAAAAATGAAAATAAACCTTGTAAAAATTCATTGTTCATCGAAAAAAAAATTTTCTTAAGGATAATGTCCATAATATTTCTTATTCATAAAAGTATTCAAAAGCTTTTCAAATTAAATAATGTTTTAGTTTTATTTCATTTTTATTTTACGATTTAAAGCAGACTTTCAGTAATTGTGTGGGGGAGAGGTCCTGTTTTACAAAAAGAAATTGAGGATTTAAATTCTCCAAGGACTTTTGCTTTTAACTAATATAAATATTAAGAGGTAAAAAATTTAATTTCTCAAAATTTCATAAATCAAATAAATTAATTACCATGTTTTTTTTAAAGAAATATTTCTACAATAATTTTATTCATTTGTGAATAAGTCCTTAAAGTTTCATGTAAATCCGAAAATTATTTGATATTTGCATTAATTCCCAAATCAAATGCATTCATAATTTTTATTAAAATGTTGTTTTTTTTTTAATTTTTTATTTTATTTTATTTTTTTGTACTTCCAAGCAAATTAAGGAATACCTGGGATTAACACTCTAGATTTATACAAAAGAAGTCACCAAATAGTTTATCAGCATCAACGACAAACCAAATTGCACCCTAATACAGTTTGATATTGAAGTTTGCTACCAGTCAATATCAAGAGATCGATTCACGACTGCCCTGAGGTTTGCAACTATATATTCAAACCTAATAGACGAAGTAAAAAACATAATTCTCAGCGCAATAAAAAAAATGGTGACCAATGGATTAATAAATCCGAAAACCATTTTGATATCACAATGGCATCATTGGACTCTGCAGAGTCTTCTGAACTTGTCGGTCTATTTATACTATATAATCTAACTGCGCACCGTGAAATAGATACTAAAGACACCGGGCTATACAGAGATGATGGCCTTATGGTAGCCAGGAGGTCTACTAACTTTAAAATAGATAAAATTAGAAAAATAATACATAGAGAATTCAGAAACCTAAATTTAAAAATTACGGTTAACACAAAATTGAAAAGGGTAAACTTCCTCGACATAACATTAGACTTATTGAATAACATATACAGAAAACATAATACTACTCCTTTGTATGTACACCCCAGGTCAAATCATCGTCCCTCTATAATTAAGCACATAACTTCATCAATTGAGAAAAGAATTAGTAGAAATTCCGCAAATGAAGAAATATTCTATAAATAATAATTTTTACAACCAAACTCAAAAGATAGTGACTATAGGCACCCTAACATCAAATATATAAAAATAACAGTACAAACCAAACGAAAAACAGAAAAAGAAAAAAAACATTTGGTACCAATCCCCGTTCACACAAATGGTTAGTAATAAGCTAGTACAAAAATTACTAGCTTTAATCGAAAAACATTTTCCTAATAATAGTAAACTTAGCAAGATTTTTAATAAAAAACATCCTAACATTTACAGCTGTACTGAACATTTAGAAAGGATTATAAAAAATCATAATGATAAAATATTGAAAAAATACGCATGCCAAAATCAAATAAATAAAGATCCTAAAATGAAATTAGACAATAATGAAAAAATATGTAATTGTAGAAACCCTGGAAATTGCACTTTGAATAAAAAATACTGCATAGAATCCGTAGTATACCAATGCATCCATTGACGATCCAATTATGGAAACGATATATATAAGATCCACAAGAAATTAATTTAAAATGAGGTGGAGACATCGTCAAAGTTCCTTTAATAATATTAGAAACCGAAGCCAAACATCCCTATCTAAATATTGTTGGCATTTAAAAGAAACAAATAAAACATCAACAGTAAAATGGAAAATAATAACAGAACAAGAACTTGTAGAACCTGGGATGACCCATGCCCTTTATGCCTACATGAAAAACTACACATTATCAAAATAAAAAAAAATTAATAAATCAAAGAAATGAAATAACGGTTTTTGCAGACACCAACAAATATACGTCTTAAAAATTAATACTTACAAATGGATAGAAACATTTTTTTACAATAGAAATTAAATCTTTATATATATATATATATATATATATATATATATATATATATATATATATATATATATCCATATATATATTCAAATAGCATATATAAATAATTACACAAAACCATATAAAATCTATTAGTAAATTAAATTAATTTCAGACGCATATAAAACTATAGAATTAAAAATACAACCCAATCAAATCTAAGCACCCCTTTAAGAAACCGTCAAAGAAAAAACCCAAATAACTTAACACCAGAAAGAGTGTAACTAGAACATCAGTCAGTAAGTTTTAACAAATAGTAATAAAAATAACATAGCCTGGGAAAAAAGCCATTGTAGCCAGACAAATATCCCCCAACCAAGCCTTACACGACTCCAAAAAATTGACATGTAATAAACATTCATACTTTTATCACCATAGTCACCACTTGATACCGAAAAAAAAAGCCCAGATTATACCTCCATTTCCAACCTATGGATGAGTAAAACATTTCTTCAGTTATTCTAAACATCGCTTGCGAATGAACCTGTACTCTCAATTTTAAGTTTAATATTGAAATTAAACTTTAGGATTTGAGTCAAGTTTCGAAACATGGTAAATTCTGTGTCGCGATGGAATCATATATATAAAAAATAATGATATATATATATATATATATATATATATATATATATATATATATATATATTAAGAGAGAAACTGCAAACGTTTTTGGTTATAATGTGGATTTTTTAAGCAGATTAAATGCTACATCAGAGACGATATTCATTTCCTTAGCTCCATACCACAAAAAGTAGATCTGTGAACACTTATGCCAACGTTTGACATCAGTGGACTAGATAAGGACATACCCCATGAATTAGGTAAACATCCAATCTCATTCTGGATTGAACAACATCTAAAAACACTACATTCCAGATATACTAAGGAATTCATTATCGATAGTATAGACATAATTCTAAACAATTACACTTTTGAATTTGACAAAAACTGTATCCAAACCCTTGGTACCGCAATGGGAACGATAATGGCACCAATATATGCCACCCTAACATCAGCTTACCTAGAGGAAAACCTGTATGAAAAGATAGAAAAAATATATGGGGAAATATAAAACCCCACTTCACTAAATCTTGGAAGTGATACTTAGATGGCTGCTTCATTTTCTGGAAATCATCATGGGGTGATATTACCCAACTCCTCAATCTACTACAAAACTTACACCTGAAAATAAAATTCACCCAAGAATATAATTTTAACGAATTACCATTTTTAGATATACTCATTAGAAATAAAAAAAACAACCACATAATCACAGGTATCTACCACAAACCTACAGACACTCAACAATATCTTCATTTCAAGAGCTATCACCCCAAAAGCTGTCTTAAATGCATCCCCTATTCCCTAACACGAATGGTTTGCACTATTGTGTATTGTACTATTGTACTACTCCACAACTCTAATAAACAGAGGTTTTGAACAAGCAGAAAAATACCAACTACAAAATCTAAAGAAATGTAACGTCGAACGAACTCTAGCATATATCTCAACATACAAGAACAATCTAGAACGATTTACAGAAATTACAAAAATCTAGACCTACTTAACGAGAATGATAAAATGAAAAATATACTAAAAAGAACTAAAATAATTAAAAACAAACGCCTATCAAAAACAAAAAAACAAAACACATGTTAACCTCATAAAAATGTAAGCAACACACAATACAGGGGGTCATAAAATGCAGCAAAAATATGTGTGGTTTGTGACATCATTATAGAAGGGAACTTTTAGACTTTTAAAAACCCTACAACGATATTCACAATAAATAAGAATTTAAACTGCAACTCCAAAAATATGATTTATGCATTCAAGTGCATAAAAGTCCTATATACGTATCATCCAAGCACTAAACAGTTTCCCTTCACAAGAGCAACATCAAATGACCAGACAACAGAAAACTCTTTGTATCACAACACATCTACAAATGTAATCATGGTAATTTTTAAATTATACCAATATATCAAACAAACAATTATTCTTACCTATAAACAAACGAAAAAATCAAGTGGCATAACTGATTTTATATGTCGTTTATGGTAAAAAAGATACGATAAAAACTATTTTGAGGAACGTGTAGAGGACTGGTAGGTGAAGATGAAAAAAAAACACGTGCGTTCATATTTTCTGCTAGAAGAAGATCCAGCTACATGAGAATGTCGGACTTGGATTAAGTCCAACTGAAGATAAAGAAGACAAACAAACAAGACCGATATATATATATATATATATATATATATATATATATATATATATATATATATATATGTATGTATGTATTAAACAAAACAATTACAAAGCACATAGACAGTTAACATTGTGCTTGTTTGTTAACATTTGTTTGTTCTTTGGTGCCTGTTCGTATTTTGGTGAATGTTTGTAATGTTCATAGCGTTTTGTGAGAGCTCACATAGTAACGGTGTTCGGTGAAATGAAGAAAGAAGAGAAAGAAGTACCTCACCTCCACGCGAGGTGGGATGCGGCCGAAGGCCTGAGGGAAAAAAGGTCGAGGCAAGAAGTCACCCAGTATTTATATTATCAGCAGAGAGACCCCTGGTGAAAAATTAGGGAACTAAGAAGGAGGTAACTCCGACAAACGTGCCTCTGTTTGATGCAATAAATTGAGTATTGACTTAAATTTGCTGATAAAAAAAAATTCTTTATTAATACGCTTTTGTTCGGTGGTTTTGCAGTCACATTAGTCGAATGGGAAGATATCCAAGGATACGCCTTTATCAAAATCACTAAAAAAAGATACTGACGAATGCAAAACTGCAGACTACAATTAAAGAGCCTCAGGTGAAAAGATGCAACCTACCCTTCTGCGGTGTATACAGCTACCTGTTAGAAGGCCACGAATTTCACTTCAAAGACTGATCCAAATTCAAAATGATTTCTCATGCAACTCAGAGAATTTAATATACATAATAGCATGCAATGGTTGCCACGAAAATTACATTGGCCAAGTCGGTCAGACACACCGACAAATGATGACAGTTCATCGTCAGCAAATTAGAGATCCCCACACCAGAAGAAAATACCCATTAACCAAAATATAGACAAATGCGGAGGACGAAATCTGACAAATTTTAATATTTTCCCATTTTACTAAACATTTACAAATTTTTTGAAAAGCTAAAAACGAGATCGGTTAAATTAAAACAATTTCTTTCTGAAATCCCACATATAAGTAAGACAATTTTAATTGTAATATTTTTCTGCAAAAATATATGTATTATAAATATTACATACAAATACATATAACATTATTTACATTCTTCGGACTATTGTCCTCATCTTTGTCGCCATATTTATTACAACGTTTCGGCTGTTGTTGTTCAGGTGGTTGGAATGTCGAACTGAACCCTTTATTTCGCTCACTGGGGTAAACTGTTCTAGTTCCACGTGCCATGTTTAATGGATGTCAGTTATCAGTTATCTCCTGTTAATTTCCCTCGGAAAGTCCTCGACTGCCTTTATCCACTGTGGCACAGTGGATAAAGGCGTTGGTTAGATCCAGGGACAGGACCCAAAGTGTGTGAGTTCAATACCCTGTTAAGGCAGTGGTAACATCTTTATCAGTTTGAGTCTAATTCATGAATGTAATTTGTAACTATTTTTAGATGGGTAATCTTTCTTACTCAAAGTTTAGGTTTCAAATTAAGATGGAGTAATATTTGAAGGTAATGTTTTCAAAAAAATTGTTTTTCCATATATATACCACATATACACTTATGTAAATCTCACATATACATACGTTCATTTACATGTACAATGTGTGTGTGTGTGTGTGTGTATGTATTTCTAAAAAATTGATGGATTTTTATTTATTAATCCAACATATGTGGGAGGTATTTTCTGGGAGGTATTTCTCAGAGGTATTTCTGCCGCACCTTGTAGTTACTGATTGGAATTTCCTTCCTAACCTTTTGTTGAAGGTAGTGTGGAATATCAAGATCTTGATTCTATCATTATTTTCCCTTCTATCTGGTTAGAAGGAGAGTTATCACCCCTTCTAAATAAATTTGATTAATTTGAAACTGAAAGATCTTTCCTTCCAACCAGATATTTCCATTTGCTATCCCTTTTTAATTGCAGTTGCTATCGGAAGTCTTCAAGAAATCTTATTTGGTAAACTTTTTTTTTTATTTGTGATTTTTGTAGCACCAAATCTATAAGATCTGATGAAGGGCTGTCTTCTTTAACACCTAATAAATGTAAATATATTTAATGGGTAGGGGAATTCGCAAAAGGTAAGAAGTTGTCCAATGTCTAAAATAATCCTATTTTTGAATATTAACAAGCATAGATTTAATAACTTACAAAAAATAACTTTTTCTGCACTGAGTAAAACTGGTTGCTATATTTACCTCCGTATAAGAGGTGCACTTATCATAAAAAAGCAAAATCAAAATGTTGCACTGAATTCAGTGTAATACGAATGGAAAGCTGATCATTGAAGCCCCGAACTTGTGGATAAAAATAAAACACGAGCAGACCCGAAAATACAAAATGGTTGTTCAAAAAAAGCAGCAAATCAAATATACAGAATTACTTTTGTTTTTAAAACTTGTCATAGTCTGTCCGAACTCCCACTCATCAACGAAAATGAAACTGCTCACCTCGACAGCCATAGCTCAAATACCACTAGAAACGCGTTACCTAATGTTTAAAATCAATTTTGAAAAATGAAAAACCTTTCTTGAAGCTTTTATTTTTAATTTCAAGCTAATAATTTAATACTTCTAAGTAAAATAGTTTGTTGTATTTCCAAACTAAATTAAATTTAGGAAAATATTCTCCGTAATCTGATGTTTTAATGAATTTTAGGTACTTTGTTTTTAAATTTACTATAGTTATATGATAATGAGATAATATCCTGTATGAACGTCCGTAGTTGCAAAAATCGCCACTTTTATAAACGTACAAAAAAAATTCAAAATTCTTTTTAAAATATTGAATGTTGATAAATTGTACAAAACTTTACCATGTACAATTAGTAAATATAGATTTTTTTACTTAATAACAATATCACCTAACCTCTACAAATCAAAAGATTAAAAACTTTATAAATTATCATAATTAAATATTTTAAAAATGAAAACAATTCTTGTAAAAATTCATTATTCATCGAAATTTTTTGAAGACAATGTCCATCTTATTCATAAAGCAATTATTTTTTTTTAATTAAGTAATTAATAATAAGTTACTAATTAGTTATATAGAATTATTTTTTATTTTACGATTCAGAGCAGATTTTCGGTAACTGGGCGTCCTGTTTTACAAAATAAAAATGATGATGTAAATTCTCCAAGGAGAATATAAATATAAACGCTACAAATTTACAAATAAACATTAAACTCCACAAATTTAAATTTCTCGAAATTTCATAAAATTAAGTGTGGAATAACAGATGTAAAAAGAAAATGTATAAAATTTTCGAAAAAAGAATTCCATTCATTTGTCCTGAAAATTTCATTAAAATCAATTATCTGATTTTTGCAAGAATTTCCAAATCAATGTTTTTCACATTGAAAAAGATTCTAAATTTTCCTATACTAATATTTGACCACCTCGCTGACGGAAAAAAAAAAACAAGATTTTTAACGAAAATTTTGAACGTTCTAAAAATGATAAAAAAATATATAATTTAATAATTAAGAAATCTTTTGGCCTTCCCCTCTTAATAATAACATAAAGATTTTAACGATAGAACTTTATTTTGGGGCATTTTTTAAATCATGATATGCTAATTTTTTAGCGAATTCTGTGGAGGTATCTAAATGACACAAATTAGGTTAAATTAAAAATGGTTCCTGCCATACACTTCGGAGACAAAAAAGAAAAAGTGGGAAAAAAGTTAAAAATCATACAAATAATTTTTGATCATGCAGGAAAGATCCATGCTACTTTAACTAACAGTTCATTTCAGAGCAACCCAACATTATAAAAACCACCCTCAATTCAAATCTAGTACAGAAGGTTCATCCTAGCTACCACGGTCACTTGGCGGAACCATTTTAGCCGGGCATTTGCCGAAGACCTATTGAAACCAGACTCTGACGACCTAGGGTTACCACAGTGATCCCAGGAATCCACCTTTAACAGTAGTAACTGAGATCACCACACGATAAAAATCTCTGCTATGCGATAAAGATCATGCAAGTATATATTTTCCTCACGTCAACCTTCTCTACATCAACTCTTCAATGACAACTCGTACGTATGTTGTAGAATTCCTACGTGAACTCTCTAATCATTTTTATATATCACCCGAGTCGAAAATAAATCCATCTTTTCACTTTAATAACATCTCTTCTCCATTTCCATCTGATTCTTTTTTTATTAGTTTATACCCTAGATGACACTCGAACCAGTGGCGCAGCTAGGGGGCGAGAGGGGCGGACCGCCCCGGGTGCCAGCACAGGCTAAGGTGCCAAAAATAGTCTGAAAACAGTGGTGGAGACACAGGGTTTCGCAGGCGGGCATATGACTCCCCCGCCCCCGAAATAATTTATGACCCCCCCAGTTTTGTCCCCCTGTCAGAAATTTTCTAATAAATTGTCAGGAAATTTGTGAGTAGGAAAATAGCAATGTTTTCAGCTTTTGATTTGAACTGATTATTTTGTGGTATTGGATTTTGTCTTGGATCAAACATGTAAACAGTAACGTACCGGTCAGTAGAGTAAAAAAGAGGTAGAGCATGTATGAAAATTTAGCTACAGCTAACCATTCAGCATAGGGTGAATCGGGGTCATTGGGGTGACATTTGAGCGGACCGTCCCGGGTAACGTTTACTCTAGCTACGTCACTGACTCGAACAAAACCCTTCCATATTTGTCAGTAATGTACCTACTATAGCAAAAGAAAATGGAAACTGATTGAAGAAAAGGAGTCTCTAGTTCTACAGTGCAATGACGCTCATATACGTAAATATTTTCCTCACGTGATCTTTCTCGACAACAGTGATGCAATACCAACTCCTACGTACGCGGTAGAATTCCAGGACAAACTCACCAATCATTTTTGCATATTGAAGAACCTGCGATGTTATCGGTCCTGACCTGTCACCTCGGTTTCCGTCACTTTCCCACTTTCGTAACGTAAACACCTGTCCTTTTTCATGTATTTAAGTGCAGTACTAGATTGGCAGCCAATTCTCGCCATTTTACCGTTAAAATTGCTAGATGTAACCGTAAGTTCTATGTTAACAGTTTCTTCGCTCGCATTTCTCGCTTGTGGAACTCCTTTCCGGATTCTTGGTCTCCAGTCAACTTTGATCTTCAAAAATTTAAATATAATGTCAATCATTATCTTCTGTCTTCTTATTTCCTGTTCTTTTATTGATCCTATTTCTTAATAATGTTTTTCTTTTTCCCATATTATTTTCCACTCAGTAACCCCTCGCGTCTAAGTGTAAATAAATCTTCCTTTCACTTTAACTTTCCTTTTAAAAATAGAAATTTGCGTGAGACAAGGATGTGTCTTCTCCCCAGATTTATTTTACCTCTACAATGGTGCTATTCTAAGAGTATCGGAGACCCTACCAGGATTTATTACCGGTGGGTGTAATCTTAACAATATAAAATACGCAGATGACACTGTGTTGATGGCTGACTCGCAAAGGAAACTACAGGACCTCCTAAATAGGGTGGGAAAAGAAAAATAAGAGAAAGCGAGAAAAAAGGACTATCAACTACAAGAAAACACAAAGTATGGTCGTCAGTTAGAGAAAAAGGTCCAAAGATGAGAGTTACGAATCAGTTGGTTGGGAGGTTGATTTTGTTTAGCGGTATGTCAGCTTCTATGAGTTATTTAATACCGAAATCTAAATATCTCGCACGCATTTTTATGTTTTCAACTACAGATATTTTGTACATAATTTTATAATCTCTAGGTAAAGATGTCGGAGTTAACTCCTCCTTAGTTTCCTAACTATTCACTAGGGCACGCTCTACCTACACTATAAATACTGAGCGATTTCTTGCCTCGTTCTCTTTTTACTTTGCATTTCAGCGGACACATTTAAAGGATGTGATCTCTCGCAAAGATTTGCCCACTTGTAGGAAAACGCCATGACACACATACACACATACACATTCATCAAAATACAAACTCTTTACGTTCACGCACAAACACAAATGTTGATGACTTTGTCCATTATAAATTTTGTTGTTTAATACATATACTTGTATATATATATATATATATATATATATATATATATATATATATATATATATATATATATATATCTTGTTTTGTTTTCTTTACATCTTCGGTTGGACTCAACTTGAGTCCGCCATATTCTTGTAGTGGACCTTTTAATATTCTGTCAGGAGTTACATACGTGTTCTTAATTTAACAACGCGTAAACCCCTGGTCAGTTACAAAGGTTTGTTTTTTAGATATATGGCTTGTAGATCATAAAATGTATTGTTGGTAATTTTGATATAAAAATGTATTTTTTAATATATTTTTAGTGCCGTATTGACTGAGATTTTGCTATGAAATGTATTGTTCATTTTATTATAAATTTGTACTGGTGATTTTTGTTTGGAGGTGGGGTGGGCCTCATTATTTGCCCATAGCTAGGACCCTAACAGGTGCTACCATTCTGAGTTAGGGTGAACCTGGGAACAACAGCAGTTAAGAGGTGGTTCCTCGTTCCTCAAAACATCGAATCTCCGGCTGGCTGCCGGATGTAGTTTATCGTCGTACAAAGGATGCGTTATAAATCGGATATATAAGCGTCAAGCAGTTGCATATGCAACACCGAGATCCGAAGACGCATTGGACTAGCGAAAGTGGCATTCCAGAATCTAACCAAAGTGCTGAAACAAGGAAAAATTTACATTCTTTAATAAGAATTACTGGCTAGTATTTCTTTAAGGTTTTTGAAATTTACATGCAAAAACATATTAATTTATTTTAATCCATTTTTCTCTCTTTTTACGCTCGTATACGCATTCTTACTGTTGTTTGAGCAAATACACGCATTTTTCCACGTTTTTTATAATCACAATATTTCACTTCGTTTCTAGTCTTTATCATTCTCTCTCTCTCTCTCTATCTATCTATCTATCTATCTATCTATGTATCAGTCTCTTTTTCTATCTATCTATTATAGTCTCCTTATCTATCTATCTATCTATATATATATATATATATATATATATATATATATATATATATATATATATATATATCATAGTCTCTTTGTCTATCTATAATAGTCTCTCTCTCTCTATCTCATCTAGCATAGTCTCTTTATCTATCTATCATAGTCTCTTTGTCTGTCTACCTATCTATCTATGTATCTATCTATCTAATATATATCTTTATCTATCTATCATAGTCTCTTTGTCCATCTCTCTATCTCTCTATCTATCTCTCTATCGTGCAAATAGACGCACTCTTTTGACTCATCCTTTCATCTTTCATATCCTCTCTCTTTATCTTCCTCTCTCGCATTCTCTCTACCTCTCCCTCCCTCATTCAAATACATAAGCCCCAACATTTTTTGCCTTTCACTATTCATGTCCTTTATAGACTTCTCTTTGTCTCTTTCTCGCTCTTTCATTCTTCTTCATACCCTATCACTCTTCCTTTCACAACTCCCACATCCTGTCTGAATTTCTTTCTCTCTTTCTTTCAATCAAATACACACGCACTCTCTTAGTATTACTGTCTCACCACTTGTTTTTATTTTTCTTTCTCTCTTTCCTTCGTTCAAATACACGCACACTCTCACACTTCCTCTCTCACCCCTGTTTTTCTTTCTCTCTCTCTCTCTCTCTCTCTCTCTCTCACTTTCATTCGAATACACGCACTCTCACATTCTTCCTTTCTTCATATATTTGAAATAAAGAAAGAGAAGGAGCGATCTCTCTCTTTCTTTCATTCAAATATATGCACACTCTCTCTCTCAGCTTTTCACTTCCTCACTGAATTTTTCTTTTTCTATTTCTTTTACTTTTTTTTTCAAATTCAAGATTAATCTCTTGCCCAGCACCTTTCGCCTCACTCAAAAGGACATTCAGTACACCTGACCTGTGGAGACCCAATATTTAATTTTGACCCTTTGCTTTTTTTCGGTTTATGTCTTTGTTGCCTTTAATTTTTTTTTTTTGTTCCTTTTGTCTTCCACCCCCCGACTCCTACCCGCTGAGTCAATTCCCTTTGAGGCGTCAACTTGTAATTAGGTGAAATCTACACACTTACAGACACACGTACGCACACATAAACACATTCACACACACAAAACTCTGTCACACTCCGCTTAACGGCATAGGCGTACCCATACTCACACACACATAACAAGACGAATAATACATCTCTATCACAATAAGTACTTTAAGATATGCACAATAGGCAACGAAATATATATATATATATATATATATATATATATATATATATAGAGAGAGAGAGAGAGAGAGAGGGGGGGGTCTGGACGACGCCAGAAGTATTTTATGCAAAATCTTTGAAATCGCAGGGTACCTGTACACATTTCCCTGAAGTGTACCTTTTTCCGATGATCTTCAGGTGGTGACGAATATATTCAAAATAAGTTCTTCTGACAAGTCCATCTGAAGAATATTCCAGTCCTATGATTTCTGGGCGTATACGACTACGGCTCTCCACAATTTCCTATCTTTTATTGCTCTAAGTAACATCGGGCCCTTTGACAGCACTCTTTGTCTTTGCGCTACCGTCCATTTCACACAAGTTCGAAAATTACTCGTTAATTCCCGCTTCTACTATTTCCTTCACTACGCCCTGTGTGCGCTATATTCTCCAGGCCCTCTCCCCTCACTGCGCGTGCCAGTGACTTCAACTCTCTTTTTGAAGTAAATAACACGAAGTTTTTTTATTTGTTTGTTTTTTTTTGTTTTTTTTTTAAACACAAAAAAACTAGGGCCTCCCGGTATTCCAGTCCAAGTCGAAAACAAAAACATTTTATGACTTTCCCTTCCTTCTCTATTGCAGCGAATGACGGATAATTTCCTCGCAGACTTGAGGCAACAGAAATTAGATTATACAGAAAGATACTGAAAATATCATGGATGGAACATGTAAGCAACTAGGAAATATTAATGAAATTAGTAATAAAAAATGACCCTTTTACTTAGCTTTATAAAGAAACAGTTGAAATTTAGTGAAGAAAAGGGGTTGAGAGAATTTGATACTCACAGGACATATTGAAGTCTGAGAGGAACAAAAGGAAACAACGAATAACTTGCTTAACGTTTTTATGTAAATGGATGGCAGAACAATGACTAAACATTATTTAGGGCTACAAAGGATAGGAAATTGTAGAGAGCCATGATCGCCTATGTCCTGAAGAGACACAACACATAAAAGAAAAAGTGGGTACAGTCCGAATTAAGAATACCCAGAGCCAAAGTGTGACTTTCATTGAAGAGCTCGCTTGATGAAACAAAATTGAAGTCACTTTTAAAAGTAAGGGCTTACGACCATATTTTTTTTTATTTTTTTTAAGCATTACGCCCCGAGCAAGGCGTGAAGCCACTAGGATGCGGGGGTGGGGTGCAGAAGATTTGGAGCGAGAGCAGATAGGAGTGATAGAAGAAAGGATGAGGAGAAGGATAGTGGATAGATCAAGGTAACTGGAAATGTCGATTGACATATCATGTTGAAACATTGGTTCTCATACGTTTACCGAAGTTAGGCAACGTCGAACGTGGTCAGTATCTAGATAAATGACCGCTAAGCTTGGATGTGCTGGATGTAATGGATAATTGCACGGAACTGGAAATCGGACAATTCCACTCGGTTTTGTTATATTCACTTTATCCTTGGGAAGATTTATGAATCCATCTCTTCTCCCTCCACCTATGGGTTAATTAGTAGGACTTGATCAACGATCGAACAAAAATGTGCAGAGAAAGAAAAACACGAGATCAGGTAAAGTAATCGGTTTTGAATTTGGTAAATGGCGGATTTTTTTAGTTTTGGAGGCTTGTTTATAAATCTGACCTGACATTTAAACTTGAACATTTAATAGTTCTTCATTTAATTTGTATTTGTGTTGTAAATGCTATCTTTCGTATTGATTTTTTTTTAAAACGGTACATATCGCCCGATTAACACACCACCCTGATCTTTGGAGCAGGCGTAGAAGTTTATACCTTGTTTCCTGTTCAGGATTGGGTTTCCGGTTCCATCTAGAGTCTACCTCAGCTCAATGCTCCTAATGCTTGTCCTTTCTTATGTTAATACAACTCCATACAGACACCCTCTACCTTGGGTGGCTCTTGGGCCTTGTATTGGGTGAACATTAGAAAAAAATACGGAACGCTAAAAAATATGGAATTTAAAAAAAAGTATTGTATTGGGTGAACATTAGAAAAACATACAGAACGCTAGAAATATGGAATTAAAAAAAACAAAAAAACAAACAAAAAAAAAAAAAATACGCGCACACCCACGCAAATATATGTACACGGACGCATGTGTAGACAGAGTTGGATATTCATAATTAGACTTGTAATTAGATATTATTCCAGCGTATTCATACACGTTGGCATAATCAGGCGTACAATGACGGGGCTGTTTTAGAAAGGCCGGAAGTCAACCAGTCCGAGAATAGAAAGGGATCTTTAAATTTAATAGGAGGGAGGGAACCAATAATTAAAAAAAAAAAAAAGATTTAAATAAATAACGAAAAAAAAAAAAAGAGAAGAGGGCTCCATTTTTGGTGTCTACCTCTGTTGATAGGGCGGGATACGACGTCTGATCAAAAAGTATCGGCAGTGTTACTATAGTAACGGAGCTAAAGTACGCAAAATGAAACCGCTTAGCACAGACTGACCTTGAAATCTGTCGCACATGCACACTAAGTAATAACGTTCTCGCTTACTTCCGTTGTTTATAGCAGTGCTTGGAAGGAAAGTGTGTAGAGTGTGGTCGGCTCACCTTACCACAGAGGTTTCCTCAGTGACCATGCAGCAGTTTTTTGACCATGCCCAACATTCCCTAGGTCCAATATTCCCCAGATTTTCACCCCTTGCGACTTTTTCCTTTTTCAAAAATCAAATCCCATTTGAAAGGAACAAGATTTCAAGACGTCGAGGAGATCCAAGAGAATGCGACGAGGGAGCTGTTTGCTATCCCTCCAAAAAAAGTCAGTTCCAGGAAAACGACGCTGAATAAAGTGTGTATCTTCAGAAGGGGACTACTTCGAAGGAGATTAAATGCTGAATTGATATGCGCTGTAGTTTTCTTTTTATAGTATCAGTCCCGATACTTTTTTATCAAATCTTGTAAATACCCTCTCTCTCTCTCTCTCTCTCTCTCTCTCTCTCTCTCACACACACACACACACACACACACACACACACACACTCTAACGATGTAGGTTATTTTTTTCGGAATTTGAATCTTTTCATATTCAAATTTATTTTGCAACATTCGCGTCACCGTTAAATATTATTGTGCGATGATTTATGTAAGTAAATTGTTGGTAACTGCTTTCAAGGGCTAGTAATCGATGTGAGTTTATTAATTAAAGTTGTTAAAATTATAAAAAAAGGGTGGGTAACAAACAAGTAAACGACAACATTTTACTGGTTTAATTATCTACATATAAAACCCTATTTTTTTATTTTTTTTGTAAAATTAAACATTGGCTTAATTCTTTTTTCTTAGTACAGCATAATCTATTTTCGTATAATAGGTATCACGGATTTTCTATAAAGAAAACTGAAAAACGCATTTTAAATAAATTCAATGCCTTCTCTGAACTTAAATTTTGGTTCTGTTTGAGACAGAAAGATAATCCGAATTAAAAGCAAAAAATCTAATTTCCGTATATAAATAAAACATTGTCACGTTTTTTCGTCACTCGTCGAGTCGCCATTGTATACAAACTGTGTAAACAACAAATTTGAAAATCTCTTTAGTTTAAAATTCAATATTTGACTTCGAGTTGTGTTTCAAAGTCTATTAGTAAATTTAAGACGTAATTAACGGGATTTTCTAAAAGTAATGCATCCCTTTTACTTAAAAAAGAATGAAAACGGTAGCCTGTAATGACAAAGGACAAGTAGAAACGTTGTAATTCTACCGCTGTCCGAAAAAGCGCACGATAATGTAAAAATAAAACCTAAAAAAAAATACGGAAGACGAGCAGGGTATTTCATTGTCATAAATTTTTCTTTTAATCCGGAATATCTGTAAGTCATTATATCTCACATACAACCGAAATTTAAGTTCAAAGAAGGTATTTAAAATATTGAAAGGGCGGTTTTCGGTTTGTTTTATTTTATTTATTTTTTAATTTTTTTTTTTTTTAGAAAGTTCGATAGGTACTGTCATATACGGTCGACGTCATTCTTGACGCAAACTTTAAAAACACACTTTCTTCAGTGTTTCTTCATATAAAGTCGGGTCTTATGGGATACTAGGAACCTCTTATAGTGGCATGGGGCCTCGGGCTTAAAATGAACAGTTGGTTTACTCACGCCAAGAAGATTAATGGAGGATTATAATAACAAGGAAGCATTCGGGTAATTTTAACAAAAGAAGATAAGGAATTTATTTATGAATTTACACGCTCCAAGTAGTGTCAGTAGGTCGTTTCAGGAAAATAAATCAGAAATTTTTAAAGTTCGTAATTTTAACGAATTGTCCTGAAGAGGAAATGTTCATACAACAGATTAAATGATCTGACACACAATAGCATTAAAAAATATTTCAAACAAAGGTAAGAGAGTTCGTTGTCCACAGAAGGGCTGTACGGTCGCATACAATCAAAAATAGGTGAAGAGAGATCGTTTGAAATACTTAGCTTTCTGGGATTATTCAAATAAAGTTCTTTGAAGTGTCAAGTGCTTGGTTAAGGCCGATAATATTTGGTGGGTAATTTTGACACTGGCGAAAATTTCAAGCTGGATGCGTGAACAGAAACGAAACCTTTCACATGACTTCAGACACTGTTCTCTTGTTAATTTAATTTGTTTTCTTTATTCTGTATCAAAAGGGATTTCGCATAGGCTCGCCATTTTCTTTTCTTGGCTCAACGACTAATTTCTATGAAGACAAGGTTTTCTTTGCTCCCAAAGCAATTTCACACAGGTTCGCGAATTTATTTCTGTCTTTTTCTCAGTTCGCCGGCTAATCTCTATGAAGGTAAGTTTTTCATTGATCCAAAGAAAAATTCTCATAGGCTCGCGAATTTCTTTCCTTTTATTTCCTCAGCTCGCCCCAATTTGAAGGGAATGGATAAAAGGAGTTATTACTATTATTATTTCGTATTCACTACACCCTAACTATGGAATATATCGAATACGTGATCGTAACAGTGTTAGAAACCTATTTTATAGCTCGACTATTTACCGGCTGATCGATGTCCTATGAATTTCTATTGTAAACTGAGCAGATCTTTAAACTCCTGTAGTACTCGACAGGAATAGACTATTCGCCGATTTTCTTTGCTTCCTACGGACACGAATTAACATGATCCGGGGTTATTTTGCGAATAAAATCTTTATTCAAGAATCTACGTCCACCTACCTTTTCTAAGCATAGTATTAGTATAGTGGGGAGGCACGGTGGAGTAATGAATAGCAGTTAGGATTATGGAATCGGAGTGCCGAGTTCGAATTCCAGTCGAATCCATTACATTCACTTACGTAATAATACCCTTGGGGAAGGTATGAATCCTCTTCTTCTTCCCCTAGCTATGGGTAAATAGCAGGACAGACCGGATTCTATAGCTTTGGATGGCAACTGGTCTACTGCAGAAAGAACCTACTGCAGGAAAAAATCTGCCTCGTCAGTCATGTATCGAAAGATACATGATCGCCTAAGCGTGTATCACAAATGGCACATAACTGACTGTTATAGTATCTACTTAGATTGTTTGCCTTTCCGAACGTGCCTTAAAAAATCCCCTTTTCACTTTTTCTTCGTATAAAGTTGAAACTTTATGGGTATCCGGCAATTCTGGCGGAGCAGTATATCGAATAAGCGACTCTCTGTATAAATCTAGGACTGAGATATACCTAATATTGACATCTAAATGTTTGTAGCCATTGATGAGCAATTTACCTTTCTCCTTACTTTAATTAAGGTTTAATTAAAACCATATCAATTCAATTTTTTGTTCTGTTTCAGGAGGAAGATTTTGCATTCTGAAACAATTTCTCTACCAGGTGTGGCATTTATATTCTCTACTAGGTGTGGCATTTATATTCTCTACCAGGTGTGGCATTTATATTCTCTACTAAGTGTGGCATTTATCATTGCACACAAATGAAGATGCACTGTTATAGTTATGAACATACTATTGAAAAAATAATTTATATGTACATGCATGTACTCAACTAATTGAAATTTGATTAACAATTCCCGCAGACTTTATTGGAATATTTACCTGTATATCATAAAATGGTTGTATTTTCATTGAATTTATATCGGAAATGAATATTTAGAAGTGTAAGCAGTAGTTTTAAATATTTTTTAATATATAAATCTGTCTTTCAGACCCCCTCCTCTCCTTCACACGGTGTTTAAGAAATGACAAATGTAGTTTCACATGAGTAAAAAAATTGCTTAGAAGCATAAGTATTTTATTTCTGAAATCAATCTTGACGGCAAGTAAGCAGGACTTAGGTTTATAATTGCATATCGTATAGTATTATAAAAACTATGTGGAATTTCCAGTTACAGCTAGTATATATTATTACCTCTCTCTCTCTCCATACATACATATATATATATATATATATATATATATATATAATGTCATCCACATACAGGCCTGTTTCGCTGTATCGAAACCTGACCGATTTGGTATCAATCGGAGTTTCTAGCCTGAAGCTATCAGCGCACAGCAGAGGGAAAGGAAAATTCTACCATATTATTTTTATGAATGTAAACAGACACCAGATCGTCATAGTGCTCAATTCCTTGAATGAAGAGCGATGTTTAGAATTACCATCTCTCTTTTATATATATATATATATATATATATATATATATATATATATATATATATATATATATATATATATATATATATATATATATATATTATTAATAGAAATCAAATAATCAGAAATAATCAGACCAATACCAAAGGGGAAAAAATAGGTATAAAAAAAGAAAGAACCAAGAACATGTACGTTAGCCGAAAATAATCGTCTAGCATGCAAGTCCAAAGCCCAAAGAAAAAAAAACGATACGAGTAAGCAAAATAACTAAATAAGTGCTCAATACAATATAAGTAGAGCAGACTTAGTTAAACCAAGAGAGCCAGAGAGACCTACCAAGGTTTCACCTAAGTGGATCGTCAGGAAGCCAGCCTTCCTGACGATCCCGTTTAGTGAAACCCGTAGGTCTCTGCCTCTTTGGTTTAATATATATATATATATATATATATATATATATATATATATATATATATATATAATTATGAGAGATAGAGAGGTAATTCTAAACAGCAGATGTCTACGCTAACGCAGCGCTCCTCAGTTACACATATATATATATATTAATATATATGTGTGTGTGTGTGTGTGAGTGTTCAGTTCTACAAACATTTATAAATATTATATAAATATTATATATTAATTCAGTGCTACACGTGTGTGTTGGTTGTTGGCTGTTTTTGTTTAGCGGCATATCAACATATCTATAAATAATGTAATGCCAAAATGTACGCAATTTTATTTTACTTATCTTATTTTTCAGATCATAATGGTTTTAGTGATGTAAATGTTATTATTGACCCATAGCTGAAGGATGAGAAGAGGTGGATTCATACGTTGCACGGAGATATTTGAGCGTAAGTGACTATAACAAACCCAACTGAAATTCGAACTCGGCTCTCCAGTTAATAATTTCGAACTATTATCCATTGCACCACCCGCACATCCTAGTTTACAGCATCTTATATTTCCAAGCGGTCACCCATTTGGGTACTGACCAGGCTCAACTGGTGTTATATACCGTACCTATGAACACTAATTGCTATGTCCCAATCCTCATAAATACGTTGGACACTATTGTAAGTGGGGGTATTATGGTGTCTAAGTAGTCCACCACAAGAAGTGGTTTACCTACTTCACGCCGCTGGCGAGTATTGTATTTTGTTGATGTGATAAAGATAACCATTTCATTTCCAACCTCTATTTTGATTATTCCTGATTCAATAACCCTTTCTAGGTTACAACAACTTGTCATGTGATTGCAAGCCGTGTGTGTGTGTGTGTGTGTGTGTGTGTGTGTTCGTACCTCTGCATGTGTAAGTGAGTATGTGTGTGTTTTCGTACCTCTGTATGTGTGTGCGTATGTGTGTGTTCGTATCTATGTATGTGTGTGTGTGTATATGTATATGTGTGTGTTCGTACAAAACTGTTTCCCCAAATGTTGAATCAGCTGTCTGTCAAACGAACCGTCTCCTAAAGTTAAAAAAAAATGTCAATAAATCCTTACTCGCTAGTTCTAAATCAAATATATTTTTCTATATGTTTCGTGTCCCTTCAGGACGTAGGCGATCATGGCTCTCCACAATTTCCTGTCCTTCGTAACGCTTGATAAATTTTGTCTTTTTGTTATTTCTCCTAAACCTTGCACCGCCATCCATTAACTCAATCTCACTAAATATGTTATGCGTTGTTTTTCTCTGTCTCTCTTGCCTTCAAATTGTCCCCTGAGAATCAGATTTTCACGGCCCTCCTTCCTCATTAAGTACCCCTATAAATTTCAACTGTCTTTTCCTGATGTTAAATATAAGTATCCTTTTTGCTTCCATTTTCTCAAAAATTTCTTCATCCTTAAGACGATTGTCCCGCATTCACTGCCATATAGGGGGACTTATATCACATAACACTAACTGTTCAGTACTCTTTTCTTTGTTTCTAACGAATTTTAGGTAGATATTTAAAAGGATATTGTTCATGTTTGCTTATAAAAAATAATTCCTTCTACAGAAAATGAGTAGTAATTTTATTTCTATTTCGTAAATTAAATATAGTCCACAAGGAAAAAATCAAATTTACTGAGAGAAATAAATGTTTACGTCTGGTCGTTTGTTAATCTCCCAGAAGATTTCGCAAATATTTCGTAAATTTCCTTTGCTCATGACGTGCAACGAAAAACACAGAAAATATTTTTTAATCACTTTGTAGTTAAATTCAAAATGCATAAAATTCAGACTAACTTGAAAAAAATATTGAAAACATTGAAAAAAAAAACAAAACTTCCGAAGTAACACGTTTCGTTCCAAGAAGTATCGATGGAGTTAGTTATTTATACAGTGCGACGGCGAAAACGTTAACTGAATCTAGATGCTGAATGAAATCGGCTAAATTTAAATATCTAGATGCATCAATTTTTATTTGATAAAACTTAGAATCAAAGAGAAAAATACGAGATAACAATTACAGAACAAAAATATTTTTATTTTTTTTTAATTTTTTCAAGACTTTGATTAACAGAGGAAAATTATCCAATTAAAATAAAAAAAAAAAAGAATTTTGTTTTGAATTTTAACAATCCATCTAATTTCACGAAATTTCGAAATTTTTATGGCCACCAGATTCTCCTGATCTGACGACTCCCTGTTATTTTCTTTGGAGATACCTTAAGGAATGCGTGCACATCAATAAACCGTAAAGAATTCCACAAGTCAAAGATAACGTCTGTGCAGAAATCCGTGGGCTGCAGTCAGAGTTAAAAAAAAAACAAAAAACAAAAAAAAAAACAGTTATAGAGAATGTTATCGAAAAAGCCCGCCCGTGTGAAGTAGAAAATGGGTGAGATATTTCTAGCGTTTGAATTCTCATTCTTGTTTAAAAATATATTTCTGGATGATCAAAAATTTGAAATTATTACTTCCAGGTGTCGTGTTTCTTCAGGACGTTGGCAATCCTGGCTCTCCACAACTTCCTGTCTTTTTTTTTTTTTTTTTTTTTGCTATCCACCTTAGTCCCTGTTAGCGTTCTGTCAACGATTTCCACAAACTCGTTATTCGATACTCGGTAACTTCCGGGACGCCATGTACTAAAAATAATTGATTCATTCATAACCACTTACAATTCATAGACGCCTAGATAGTTATTAGATAAAAAACAGTTCACTAACAT